>JAWNNJ010000439.1:0-18567 GCA_035045125.1 Hypselothyrea guttata | reverse complement strand
TTTTTGTTATTTTTGGTTTTTGGCCATTCCAGCAGTTGCTCTGCATTTGTAAAAACTAATTGATCAGCACCATTCCAATTGCCCTCAGCGATGTGTTGTGGGTTGAAGGTGGTAATGTGCGTGTGGGCGTGTGGTACCCTCATCAAATTCTCCACCACACTGTTAACTGTGTCGGTGTGCTGCTGTAATGTCGGGTTATCAGATCCTAAATTGTCATTCTGCTTGTGGATTTTTTTAAATGACCAAGCTAGCGCATTGACCTTTTCCGTTTGGGATGTTAGTTCAGATGAAAGTAAAATGTCTATGTTGTTTTGTTCATTTTCTGTTAGGGTTATGGGCCGAGTTAAATTATCATTAATTGGTCTATGGATATTGACATTCTGAAGTGTTTTTAAGCTAATATGATCTGGGTGATTTCGTTGTATGCGCTTATCTATTTCTTTAAGTTCAGCTAGTTCTATATGTGCGTTTATTTGACAGGTGATATCTATTATGGCGTTTCGAACAGATTGTTTTTCGTGGTCGGACATTGTGAATTGACGTCGGTGAAGGTATCTACGAAGTATTCTTTTATGTTTTATTAATTCAAGACATCTGGAGTTTAGTCTAATTTTGTTTTTGGGCTTGGAAGGTGAGATTTTAATTTTGGGAATTACATTAGGAGACCCTATAGCAGTGTTAATTGCTGAGTTTAAATTTTCAATGTGAATATCAATATCTGACGGACTTTGGTTTATGGATTTCGGAATTGGATTGAGATTCCTTAGAAGTGAACGATTCCAAGCTATGATGCTTATTTTATTGAAATTATGCATAATTTTTGGATCGGTATATATCATTCGGAATTGGCCTAACCTAATGTTGAGTTAAACTCCGAGATGGTCAGATGTGAAGTCATCTGTGGTATCACATAAAGTATTGAGATCCATTGGAAGATTAACAGAACAAATAAAAAAGTCCATTGATGAGGGGTTATTGGGGTTAATATGGTTTGGACGACTGACCAATAAAGGCCACCGGAAACTTTTTTTTGCCTACCGGTGATCTTATCATAGTCACGCCCAGAAAGACCCGCACATTTCAGGTGCATCGCGTTGTCACACAACCAGCAGGTAATAAGCTTAGGTTGGTCACTTCCACGAGTCACTACTGTGCAGCCTTTCTTACAGCATTCCATTGTATTACAAAATTGGTCCCACTGGGTAATTTACCACGATATGCAAAATGTGAACAAACGGTAATTGTAAAGCCAACAGAAAGAGCGCCAGAGAGCACAACAACAATTTCAGCACAATGTAAATCAGTGATGCCAACTTTTGTTCGAAAAAAAGAACAGATTTGAAAAAACCACCAGGGAAAAAAGGATGAAAAAATAAAAAAATCTCGCGGGCTATCGCCCGCAAGACATGACAGTCGGGCAAGCCCGACTGTCTTATACCCTGTACCAAAGATCAGCCTTGCTAATACAGTATTCTATTTAAAATATATTTTGAATCTATTTCAATTTATTTTCCGAATACCAACTTTCTATGTTGAATACAAATATTTTATTTATATTATTTCGCCGCTCGAATCCGCTAACGATTAATAAATATAATCGATACCCAGGGAACACCACTAGGAGGGCAATGGTATATCGGGACATTATTATATGTAGCATAGCCTACTACTACTTACATATACATCAAAATTCAATTTACAAAAAAAAAATCTTTAATTAATCATAATTCTTTTAATAGTGGACCGATATAATTGAAATTTGCAAAATTGGTAGATATTAATCATCTCCACAGTTCGTAGAAGAAAGAATTTATTTAGATAGATTTATATGTCTTAAATTTGTCAATGTATTATATTTATGGCCATTATTCGCGGTAGGGGCATGGCATCCGAAAATTGAAAAAACTTGCTCTGCGTATGGTACACACCTTTCAAAATTGACCAAACGGCTGCTCTAGCTATTATAGTTGCTGAGATTGGAGCGTAAAAAAAGAATAATTATATATATATATATATCTTTCATTAATCAAATTTCTTTTAATAATGGACCGATTTAATTGAAATTTGCAGAATTGGTAGATATTAATCATCTCCACAGTTCGTAGAAGAAAGAACTTATTTAGATAGATTTATGTCATAAATTGGTCAATGTATTATATTTATGGCCATTGCTCGCGGTAGAGGCGTGGCATCCAAAATTTGGAATAAACTTGTTCTGCGTATGGTACACACCTTTCAAAATTGACCAAAACGGCTGCTCTAGCTATTATAGTTGCTGAGATCGGAGCGTTTAAATTAATCAATGTATTATATTTATGGCCATTGTTCGCGATAGGGGCGTGGTATCCAAAATTTGGAATAAACTTGTTCTGCGTATGGTATACACCTTTCTAAAATGACCAAAACGGCTGCTCTAGCTCTTTTAGTTGCTGAGATCGACGCGTTCATACAGACGGACAGACGGACAGACGGACAGACGGACATACGGACAGACGGACAGACAGACAGACAGGGCTAAATCAACTCGGCTCGTCCTCCTGATCAAGAATATATATACTTTGTGGGGTCTACCACGCCTCCTTCTGCCTGTTACATACATTCTGACAAAGTTAATAACCCTGTATTTCCCATTTTTCAATGGGTACAGGGTATAAAAAAGGACAGAAAAAAGGACAAAGTTTTTGTAATGTAATTTTATTTTTATACCCTGTGCCCATTGAAAAATGGTAAAACAGGGTTAACAACTTTGTCAGAATATATGTAACAGGCAGAAGAAGGCGTGGCAGAGTATGGCAGAGTAAGTATATATATTCTTAGTCAGGTAGACGAGCTGAGCCGATTTAGCGATGTCCGTCTGTCCTTCTGTTTGGATAAACGCGTCGATCTCAGCAACTACAAAAGCTGGAGATTCCGTTTTGGTTGCTATAGATAGGTAGTTATCATACTCATAAGTTTGTTTCGAAAGTTTGATGCCCCGCCCCCTTCATGCCCAAAAATCAATAAAACCCACATAACCTAGTATTTTTATAAAATTGTATATAAAATAAAAGGCCCAGGGTATTCTATAGTTGTATATTTCTTTGGGCATTTTTAATTTCGCACCGGAAAATAAAGTGCGTCAATAACTAGTTAGAGTTACTCTTTTCAATACATTTTTTGCAAGCTATCGCATCTGTTAGCATTAGCATAAACAGCTGATTTATAATAACGTGAACATGTTAAGTATAACATAGCCTGTTACAATTAAAAAACTCATAAAAACAATGCTGCACGCCATTAACATACAAAATCCAAAAAAAGGACAGATTTCCGGATAAAAAATAGAAAAAAAGGAGAGATTTCTGGTATGCGGATGTTTTGCATTTTTTTCCGGATGAAGCGTTAAAAACAGGACAGATCTGTCCGGAAAAAGGACAAATTGGCAACACTGATGTAAATAGCAAAAGCGCGGGCGCTAGATCAAAGAGAAACACAAAACAACACTCACACAAACTAGTGAGCGAGCCGATAAGAGCGGCAAAGAGCGATAACGCAATATACCGAAAAGACAATAACAACAACAACACAGCGAATATGCTGTGAAATTATTTATTGTAAAAAAATAAACAAAGCACAAAACTTAACAGCAGACAATGCACTAATGATTAAACTAATCACAATAATAAATTATATTTACTCAACTGGCACAATATAATGCGTGGATAAGCACAAATTTGAAAATAAAGCAAGAGCACAAAAAAGCTCGTCTATATGACACAAGAAATGAACTCTCTCGATGTTGTATTTGTAGTTGGTATAGAATACATTTGTGAATAAACTTAGTTTATTAAATATTCAATGTATTCACTTATAATTAAATCAATATGTTACTACAAGCTGAAACCACTAAGTACTCAATACATAGGGGCGTCAAACAAAAGTGGTTTCTCAAAAATCTCGACGATCGGTTCCCGGCAACATGCAACTTGTGCGAGTCGAACACGCAACCGAACAGCCGCCTTGAAAATGTATAGAAATGGTTGCAAGCGAGCTCGCTACGAACGCACTTCAAACGCACGTCAGTCGGCTGCCGACATTTGAACTGAGAGCACGGACTTATTCGTGCTCTCCGTTTCATGTGCTCGTGCCAGTTTGCAATGCTGGCCAGCAATTTTAAATTTTGATTCGCGTTTCAGTTTTCTGTTTGGATGCTGAGCATCGGCGCTCAGTGGATTACTTTTGCGTGTTGAGCGCACCTGTTCGATGGTATTGTGTTTTTAGACCCTTTACTTTAAAAAAGTAAAAAGGGTCTATTAACTCAGTGCAAAGAGGAAATGTGTGTAACACCCAGAAGGAGGCGTGGCAGACCCCACAAAGTATATATATTCTTGATCAGGACGACAAGGCCAGTTGATATAGCCTTGTCCGTCTGTCTGTCTGTCTGTCCGTCTGTCTGTCTGTCCGTCTGTATGAACACCTAGATCTCAGCAACTATAAGAGCTAGGGACACCAAATTTGGGATATAGGTTCCCCTAATCAGTAAGCAGTACGAGTTTGTTTTAGATTTTGGATATCTCCCCCCCTTCCCCCGCAAACCGCAAAAAGCTACTGCAGCCACAGCTTTAAAGTTATTGACTTGTAATTTGGCACGTAACTAGCTTATGACATTCTCTATTGGCCCTGTGAGTTTCGTTTCGATCGGATAAGAAACAGCGAAAATATGGAACGGACAATTTGCCGCACTAGGCAGAGGGGGGGTGGTGTGCCTTGCATACGCGGGTAGCGTAGTGTGTGAGCCTCTGATTGTGTTTGTATGTACATATATTAGCAGTAGTAGTAAAGTAAAGGGTCTTCTACTGTCGGTTACGTCCGACTGTAGCCTCCGTCCCACTGATCTGCCCCGTCCCTATATATTTATTTGATGTATACATAAGTATATTGTGAATAATAATTTTATTTGATGTATACATATAGTGTACATAATAAATATGGACATATTATATTCATTTTTCAGCATATTTTATTGCTAATAATGTATAGAATTAATAATTTTATTTTTATTAGACTCTTTACTTTAAAAAAGTAAAAACGGTCTATTAGTTTAGTGCAAAGAGGAAATGTATGTAACACCCAGAAGGAGGCGTGGCAGACCCCACAAAGTATATACATTCTTGATCAGGACGACAAGCCGAGTCGATATAGCCATGTCCGTCCGTCCGTCTGTCCGTCTGTCTGTCTGTCTGTCTGTCTGTCTGTATGAACACCTAGATCTCAGCAACTATAAGAGCTAGAGACACCATATTCGGTATTTAGGTTCTCCTAATCAGTAAGCAGCACGAGTTTGTTTTAGATTTTGGATACCTCCCTTTTTCCACCGTAAACCGCAAAAAGCTGCTGTAGCCACAGTTTTAAAGCTATTGATTTGTAATTTGGTATTTAACTAGTTTATGATATTCTCATCGACGCATCGAAACAGCGAACATATGCCACAGACAATTTGCCGCATTAGGCAGAGGGGGGGTGGTGTGCCTTGCATACGCGGGTAGCTTAGTGTGTGCGTCTGATTGTGTTTGTATGTACATATACTCAAAGTAAAGGGTCTCCTACGGTCGGTTACGTCCGACTGTAGCCTCCGTCCCACTGATTTATATTATCGAACCAATTAGAACTAATATATGATTATGTTCGAGAATGGGCAGCCAAGAAAATAGCAAACTCAACCTCTTCTCCAGATCTGTCGAACGCGAACTTCACACGGCGAAATTGTGGTACCGTCCATATTTGTATACCTTACATAGTAATTCGTAAAAGATCTATAGGATAAAGAGAGGTATTAATGGTATTACTGGCAGGGGTATTTAAAATGTACTTACTAATAAAAAACAAAATAACGCAAACTTCACATCTTAAAATATATTCAGATGTTGTACCGTCAATCTGTTTACCTGAAAGAAAAAGATAAAAAAGATATAGCCAATTTGAATTTGTAAAATTATATTATATTGGATACTCACAGTAATTGTAATCCGCTGCTTAAAGATTTGTGTGTCCTATGCTCAATTCTATTGTCATTACCAGGAAAAATGTGTCGTACCATTTTTTATATATGTGTTCCATATATTGACTTAAATTTAATTTCCTATCATAGATGGCACCAATGTATCTTATCTCAGATTTTACTTGTAATGGAGAGTTGTTATCTTTTAAGTAGATACTTGGTTTGAACTTTCTAGCGTGTTTGTCTAGGAATCTGAAAATAACAGCTTTCACATTTATTTGCGTTAAGCTTGAGTTTCCATTTTTCAAAATAAGTACACAATTGACCGAGATATCTATTCAAGTCCATTTCTGCACTTTCAATCCATGCACCTGATGCTAGAAGAAGAATGTCATCTGCATAAACTAATGGTTGTATACGTGCCGTTGACCGCGAGCCTGGGAGGGGTCTGAAGTCAGGTAAGTCAGATAGATACAAATTGTATAGAATAGGGGCCAGAAGGGAACCTTGAGGGACACCTGCAGTAATATTTCTGGTCATAGATCTACTTTTTCCGTTGGTCCAGACCGTATCAAATGCTTTCTCAAAATTTAAAGCACAAGCAATTGTGGCACGTTTTCTAGCAATGCTGCCGTATATAAACTTGTTTGCAACAGCAAGAGCATGTTTAATGGAGTGCCTATCTCTGAATCTAAACTGGAAGGGTCTAAGTCTATCATTTTCATTCATGTGATTATTTATCTTTACCATTATTATCTTTTCAAATAAGAGACTTATTGCAGAAAGAAGAGAGATGGGTATATATCCCTGGAGACAGCTTGGATCGGCTTTTGGTTTTGGAATGGGTGCTATCCTACTACATTTCCAGCTAGTTGGGAAATAGCCACAGTTATAAAAGTGGTTGAAAAGAATTGCAAGGTGTTTCAGTACAAAAATATTGCAACATTTCAAAAGAAAGTTTCTACTTCCGTCTGGTCCCTGGCTTTTTTTGTTATTTTTGGTTTTTGGCCATTCCAGCAGTTGCTCTGCATTTGTAAAAACTAATTGATCAGCACCATTCCAATTGCCCTCAGCGATGTGTTGTTGGTTGAAGGTGGTAATGAGCGTGTGGGCGTGTGGTGCCCTCATCAAATTCTCAACCACACTAAATTGCCATTCTGCTTGTGGTTTTTTTCAAATGACCATGCTAGCGCATTGACCTTTTCCGTTTGGGATGTTAGTTCAGATGGAAGTAAAATGTCTATGTTGTTTTGTTCATTTTCTGTTAGGGTTATGGGCCGAGTTGAAGTATCATTAATTGGTCTATGGATATTGACATTCTGAAGTGTTTTTAAGCTAATATGATCTGGGTGATTTCGTTGTATGCGCTTATCTATTTCTTTAAGTTCAGCTAGTTCTATATGTGCGTTTATTTGAGAGGTGATATCTATTATGTCGTTTCGGACAGATTGTTTTTCGTGGTCGGACATTGTGAATTGACGTCGGTGAAGGTATCTACGAAGTATTCTTTTATGTTTGATTAATTCAAGACATCTGGAGTTTAGTCTAATTTTGTTTTTGGGCTTGGAAGGTGAGATTTTAATTTTGGGAATTACATTAGGAGACTCTATAGCAGTGTTAATTGCTGAGTTTAAATTTTCAATGTGAATATCAATATCTGACGGACTTTGGTTTATGGATTTCGGAATTGGATTGAGATTCCTTAGAAGTGAACGATTCCAAGCTATGATGCTTATTTTATTGAAATTATGCATAATTTTTGGATCGGTATATATCATTCGGAATTGGCCTAACCTAATGTTGAGTTAAACTCCGAGATGGTCAGATGTGAAGTCATCTGTGGTATCACATAAAGTATTGAGATCCATTGGAAGATTAACAGAACAAATAAAAAAGTCCATTGATGAGGGGTTATTGGGGTTAATATGGTTTGGACGACTAGGTTTTCGTGTTGGGAATAGAACAAGGTTAGGTTGTTCCAAGTGCCATTTGTATAGTGTGTTACCATTATCATTAGTATGTGTTTGACTGTGAAATGAAACATGCCAACTGGGATGTTTAGCATTTTAGTCACAGGCAACTATTATTCGAGCTTCCGGTCTTGATTGGTAAATCGAGTTGAATAAACTATTCAAGTCACTAACCAGAAGAGGATCATGTGGTCTTAGATAAAAGCTTATAGCTATGCAGTTTTGTGTGATTTTGTTTGAATCCATGTATGATAGATTAATAGCTACTGCTTCTATGAATTGCATTGGTGCAATATTAATTTGTTTGAACTGTATGCCATTCTTTATGCAGATAGCGACTGATGTGCCTGGATTTCTTGCTCTTTGTGCAATTCTAGCTTGCGTTGCAGTTTCGATTTGTCTAATGAAATGGTAGTGAGTCAGTGTCATTAAGTGCTTATTGGCCAGACGGTGCTCTGTAATCAACATCACATCTGTCCTATGTTTCTTGAGGAAAAGCATTTAACTTTTGTCTTTTATAAATGGGACAACGGAGTTAACGTTTTGGAAAATACAGTTTAGGATGGTCATTTTAAATCTGAGAGATTTGAATACGGAATGCTTTAACACGAGGTTGTATTTTTAATTTATGTGTGATTTGTGGTTAGGTCGACCCTAGTGTTGTATTTTAATTTGCATTTTAATATATATTTTTATGTAACTTTAATATTCACGTGCATGTACATGTGGTTTATATAAGCTCAAGGTTTTTAATTTAAACTTGTATGTACATTTTTGTTTAAGGCATATTTGTATGTATATTTTTATTTTTGGGTCCACCCTAATGTTCAGCACTAGGTTAACGAGGTTTAACTTACACATAATTTATTTTAAATGCAAAAGAAAATTTGCGTTTTAGGTCCACCTTAATGTTCACGTGCTTGCAGCTAGGACCATGTACATATGTATGTATAAGTTTAAGTTTAATTTAATTTTTCGTACTTCTTTTAAACTTTTATATTGTTGTATTGTTTCATTGTGTGTGTTAATAATATTAATATTTCTTCATTTGAACTTTTTTAGCACAGTAGTTGATCATTGTCTTTGGCAGAAAATTACAACACGCCACAAGAAAAAAACTCCACCACATGGTTGGGGCCATCGCAACTGGGAAAACGGAAGCCGGAAAATTCAGGGGCTGGAACTCCAGTTCACATGGCTGGTAGCGATGCCAAACCCGTGGTATAAGCTCGGGATTAGATGGCAAGCATGTGCCTTCAGTTGGGTACAGTTGGGCTGCACTTGGGCAGAAACCCACGTTTTCTCAATCTGGGAGCGGCTTCATATGCACGTCTGCGCAGTCAGGTTGTCGAAATACAATAGAACTTAGCAACTGCACTCAGCTTGTTGCTAAGCCGAATTTTTCTAGACGAAGCTAGGAATTAGAAAAAGGAGAAAACTCCCCACACTTTAAGCTTAAGCTGAGCTTTTAGCTTGGTGGAAATAAAATAATAGCACTAAGCACTCAATACATAGAGGCGTCAAACAGCCAAAAAAGTGGTTTCACAAATATCTCGACGATCGCGTCCCAGCAACATGCAACCTGTGCGAGTCGAACACGCAACCGAACAGCCGCCTTGAAAATGTATAGGAATGGTTGCAAGCGAGCTCGCTACGAACGCGCTTCAAACGCACGTCAGTCGACTGCCGACTTTTGAACTGAGAGCACGGACTTATTCGTGTTCTCCGCAAAATGCGCATTGCCAGTTCTCAATGATGAGTCATCGATTGCTACTTTGATTCTAATTTCAGTTTTGTGTTTCGATGCTGGGCATTGGCGCTCAGCGCACATTAAGAGTCGCGATGTTGATACCCTCTCTAATTTGCATATATTCCGCTGCCGCTAGAATTTAGCAATTGAGTGAATAGGGTATCAACTTGCGACGTTCATTGACGTTTGGGCTTCGTCAAAGTTGTTGTTGGGAATTTTGGTTTCGCTTGTGTGAAGAGTTGCGAACTTCGGCTGTGGCTCGGCCTTTGTGCGATGTTGCTGTCTTTGTCGGCGGCTTTGCTTGCTGCAAAAAAGTTCCCACGGTTGTTTGTAGATTCTTGTTGGTGCGTGTGAAGCATATGCACCTGTGTGATCCTATTGTTTTTAGACCCTTTACTTTAAAAAAGTAAAAAGGGTCTATTAACTTAGTGCAAAGAGGAAATGTATGTAACAGGCAGAAGGAGGCGTGGCAGACCCCATAAAGTATATATATTCTTGATCAGGACAACAAGACGAATCGATATAGCCATGTCCGTCTGTCCGTCTGTCCGTCTGTATGAACACCTAGATCTCAGCAACTATAAGAGCTAGAGCAGCCGTTTTGGTCATTTTTGAAAGGTGTATACCATACGCAGAACAAGTTTATTCCAAATCTTGGAAGCCACGCCCCTACCGCGAACAATGGCCATAAATGTAATACATTGACCAAGTTAAGACATATAAATCTATCAAAGTAAAATGTTGCTCCTGCGAACTGTAGAAACGATTAATATCTATCAATTTTACAAATTTCAATTAAATCGGTCCATTATTAAAATAATTATGACTAATTAAATAAATTCTTTATTCTACGAACTGTGGAGATGATTAATATCCACCAATTTTGCAAATTTCAATTATATCGGTCCATTATTAAAAGAATTAGGATTAATGAAAGATATTTGTTTGTTTTTTTAATTTAATTTTGATGTATATGTAAGTAGTAGTAGAATTAGATTCAAAATATATTTTAAATAGAATACTGTACTAGCAAGGCTGATCTTTGGTACAGGGTATAAGACAGTCTGGCTTGCCCGATTTTTTCTATCCTTTTTTTTATTTTTTTCATCCTTTTTTCCCTGGTTTTTTTTTTTCAAATCTGTCCTTTTTTCGAAAAAAAGTTGGCATCACTGCTGACAATAAGGGACCAAAAACCGAACGACTTCGGCAGCCGAGTAGACCACCTTGTGCATCATGGGCCGACCCACAGCCGAAGTACGCAACTCTTCACACACACAAGCGAAACAGAAATTCCCAACAACAACTTAGAATATAGAAAGAGCATCAACAATGCGACTCTCAATGAGCGCAAAACCCCAATGCTCAGCATCAAAACACAAAACTGAAACGAGAATCAAAATCAATCAATCAATAACAAATCAACATATCGAGCCCTTCCCGCGAAAAAAACGTAACCAACAAAAGCAAATTTTACAGGAGAACGTTTTTTTCGCGGGAACGCGTCTGAAATTCGCAGCAAATCTGGCGCTTGCGATATAATTGACAGGCTGATATCTCAGTAAATACGCAAGATAAAATTATGAAATTTTTTGTGTAGATGAGTTGGGTGATTATGAACATAATTGCATCAAAAACCGAAAATCGAAAAAATGTTGGTTTCGTCTTTTTCGCGGGAAGGGCTCGATATATCCAACAAGGCCCAAAATACCCACCAAACAAAGTCCAAATCGCTGGCCAGCATTGAAAACTGACTAGAGCGTATGGGTCGGAGAACACGAATAAGTCTGTGCTCTCAGTTCAAAAGTCGGTAGCCGACTGACGTGCGTTTGAAGTGCGTTCGTAACGAGCTCGCTTGCAACCATTCCTATACATTTTCAAGGCGGCTGTTCGGTTGCGTGTTCGACTCGCACAAGTTGCATGGATCTAGCCACTTTTTGAGCGGGTTAGCCTATTTTTTTGAAAATGCTATCACCCACAAATCTAGTTGCTTTTTAGTTTCACTTTTGGCCATTTCGTTTATTTTCACTTTTTAACACAAATTTCGGTTTGATAATGCTGCGTTTAAGGCAAGTGCCTTAAAACTGTGTAAAGAAAGAAATTTTCGCGATGCCTTCTTTTTTTTTGCTTATTAATCAAATTTTGTTGTATTCAAAATAATAATAATTTTAAATAATTTGTAGCCACTTTTTTCGTCAATTTTAGCCACTTCTGGCTCAAAAAATCTGGCAGCACTGAAACCGACCCATCCCGGTCAACAGTATGATCAAACCTGTTGCATTGAACATTTTTTGCTGCTCAAGCAAAACGTTCGATCAAAACTAATCATGTGCGAAACAAGCAAGAGACATTCGAACTGAAAGTTCGTTTCGAGCACACTCGCTTACGAGCATTCAGTTTTGCTGAAGCAAAATTTTCCGACACAAAAAATCATATTCAAACAAGACGATCGCGACCCGGCAACATGCAACTTGTGCGAGTCGAACACGCAACCGAACAGCCGCCTTGAAAATGTGTAGAAATGGTTGCAAGCGAGCTCGCTACGAACGCACTTCATACGCACGTCAGTCGACTGCAGACATTTGAACTGAGAGCACGGACTTATTCGTGTTCTCCGTCCCATGCGCTGTAGTCAGTTTTTAATGCTGGCCAGCGATTTGGATTTTGATTTCGTTTAAGTTTTCTGTTTTGATGCTGAGCATTAGCATTTCCATATAATCCGATGCCGCTACCAGCGACCCGCTGGAATAAAGGAAATGAAGGGAAAGAGCATTAACTTGAGACGTTGTGTGCGCTTGTTTGTGTCTTCGACATTCTGTTTTGCGTATTTCTTCTTTGGCTCGGCCTTGCGGATTTCGGCTGTTGCTCTGCCTGGGTGTAGTTGATATTATTATTATCTTTCAATTTTTATTATACAAAATAATAATTTAATTTAAAAATGACTAATATTATAAACACACAAAAAACAGTTCACATTCAATTTTTTTTTATAAAAAACCTTATTTTTTGATTTATATTTTTAAACTTAAAATAATTGGGAATATAATACGGATAAGTGATTTGGAGTATTAATGGAAGTGGATTTGCATTTGGAATATAAGGGTATGGCGATCTTGGTGAAGAGCCAGCTGAAATAACTATCAATAAAACAACAAAACCACCGCCTCCTCCTGCTGCAATTCCGTGTAGCATGTGCTGACAGGCGATTCCTCCTGCTCCTGCTCCCCCTCCAGCTGCAGCTCCAGCTCATGCTGCACTTCCATGGCCATCTCCATGTCCACATCCATGTCATGCTGCTCCTCCTGCAACGCTTGCACCGGCTGCAGCATGAACACCGCCGACTGCGGATAACCCTCGAAATCCGCATGAAGTCCAAACTCAAATCGCGCTTAATACATTTTTTTTTTGAGTATTACATATATTGTATTTTGTGGATGTTGTTTCACTTAATGCATTAAAAACTTTACCATCATGGTAAACTGCAAAGAGCGTTCGATTGGAATTTTTCGACTTTGTCTTAAAACTATGCTACAATTCAGCTTATCAATCTTGTTTTCGAAATACGTCTCTTCATCAAGGCAAATCTGAGTTGTCTGAGTTGTCAGGTTGTAGCTAGACATGGTACAATGGTATAATGGACGCCACCTCCTTGGTGAAGTTGGATCCCAACGGGAGGGGCAGAGTTGAGATCTCCATCGACATGTCCTGCTCCGACGTCAGCTCCAGCGCCTTCTCCTGCTTCATTGCTTCCTGTTCTCTTCTCAACGACGTCAAAACCTTCGCCAGGTGCACCACCTGATTCTCATTGATGTTCATGATTTTTTTTTTTTTAAGGTATTCTTTATTTACATTTTCCTATGGGGCAATTAATTAAATTGTGTCATGCGTTGAGGGAGACAATAGGAAATGTTTTTATAGTGAGTTTGGAGGGTAAATGGTATGGAGTTGGCCTATATGACTCTGAAATTAATGCATATGACGATTCCCTCGCAGCTCAGCTCATTGCCAACTGCTTTGGCAGTTATCCTGAACCTAATCGGCTTCGCCTCCGTCTCCGGCTCCGTCTCCGGCTCCGTCTCCGATTCCAGCTTCAGCTCCATCTTCGGCTCCAGTGTCGGCTCCAGCTTAGGCTCGTCCGCAGCTTCAGCGCAAACGTTGCTCCAATCGGTATTCGGTTTAATAGCGGACATTGTGCAAATTTAAGTACAATTTTCAAAAAACTTCAAACTTGAGGCGTTTAATACGTGCTAACCTTGAAGGAAAATTCACACAGCACAGAGTTGTTTGCCGGATGCAGACGAGAATTGCGGATGAGGAATATAATTTATCCATATTTATTATTTAAAAAAAAAAAATAATAAAAACACGATAGGATCAAACAGGTGCATATGCTGCTCACGCACCTACAAAAATCTACGCAACAAACTACCGTGGGAACTTTTTAGCAGCAAGCAAAGCCGACAAAGTCAGCAACATCACACAAAAGCCAACCCACAGCCGAAGTACGCCATTTTTCACACAAACAAAACCAAAAAATTTCCAACAACAACTTAAACGAATCTCACACATCATTGAACGTCGCAATTAATGCTCTATCCATTCAATTGCTTAAATCTAGTGGCAGCGGAATATATGGAAAATAGAAAGAGCATAAACTGTGCGACTCTCAATGAGCGCAGAGCGCCAATGCTCAGCATCAAAACACAAAACAGAAACGAGAATTAAAATCGAAATCGCTGGCCAGCATTAAAAACTGACTAGAGCGCATGGGTCGGAGCACACGAATAAGTCCGTGCTCTCAGTTCAAATGTCGGTAGCCGACTGACGTGCGTTTGAAGTGCGTTCGTAGCGAGCTCGCTTGCAACCATTTCTATACATTTTCAAGGCGGCTGTTCGGTTGCGTGTTCGAATCGCACAAGTTGCATGTTGATGGGACGCGATCGTCGAAATTTTTGTGAAACCACTTTTTTAGCTGTTTGACGCCTCTATAGTGATAGAATGTTGTTATTGTTGAATATGTGCAAGCATCAGTTGCTTCCTTGTTTGCTGGATGCGTCTCAGGGTTTATTTCAGCCATATTTCTACTATTAGCACTAAATATAGTGAAGCGAGGCTCAGTGTGTGCGTGTTGATCTTTTCTATTCCACAATCCAACTGAACGATTTCAGTTCTCTACACTACCACACTCACACCTACACGGGCTCTTTTTTTTTTTTTTTTTTTTAGATTCCATTTATTAAACAACAATTTAATTTAAACATTAAACAGATAAAACATACAACAATAAAACGGTGGAAACAGTAAGGACGGTGGGTCGACAGTGCAGTGCTACAGTGGAACGGCCGTTAATGCTTCACTGCAGCGGTTGCACTGTCTACGAACCGTTCTACACACTACCGTTCCTCAGGCGCTCCGCTTTGCGCAGGTCTAGGAGCACTGAGGTCACATAACTATTTATGAGATCCCAATTGCGCTCATTAGCCAGCATGAGCTCCACCACTTTGTCTGCTGTAACGGGTTCACCCAGCGCCGCCTGCAATTGTGACCTTAGTGTCGCTGGTTTTCCGCAGTGAAAGAAGGCGTGGTCAGCGTCCTCCACCACTCCACCACCGCAGGCCAAGCATTCCGGGGAAGTCTCGTGCCCAAAGCGGTGAAGGTAGCTCCTGTAGCAGCCATGTCCGCTAAGCAACTGTGCCAGGTAAAAGTTGACGCCGTGTTTGCGCTCAACCCAAGGCCTCAGGCTTGGTATTAGGCGGTGGGTCCATCGGCATTTTGACGAGCAGTCCCAGCGACTTTGCCAGTTCCGCAGTGATTGCTCCTTGGCAGACTTTTTGATGGCTGTCATGTCCGGCAGGGTGTTCAAGCGTGACTGCCGGAAGACTGCAGCCCGCTCTTGGGCCAGTTGGTCGATCGGCGGAATCCCAGCGATGACTAGAGCGGCATCGTCCGACACTGTTCTGAATGCGCTGATGATGCGCAGGGCACCAAGCCGGTGAGTTGCAGCTAAGCCTCGGCAGTATGAAGCCTTTTCGAAGGCTTTAATCCATATCGGTGCCGCATAAAGCATAACGGACCGAGTGACGCTGGTCAAAAGGATTCTACGCTGTTGCCTGGGCCCTCTTGTATTTGGCATAATACGAGATAAAGCCCTGCAGGTAGTTGCCGCTTTGTTGGTCGCATACTCAAGGTGCTCCCTGAAACATAATATGCAGTCCATCATGACTCCTAGATACTTAATTGCCCTCTTGGAGACAACCATGGTGCCGTGTACTCTGATGTGGGCCAGCTCAACCTTCTTCCTGCTGCTAATCAGGACGGCTTCGGTCTTTAGCGGTGCCACGGGTTCTACGGGTTCTACTCCATATGCTGCCGTCTCACTTTTCCTAGTGTTGTACAGTATACAAAAGTTCTCGTCTTTTGTAACACTACACAACTCGCATCAGGACTCAGGAACGCAATTCAAGACTTAGGCGCGCAATTCAAATTACTGAATTTGCTCCAACAAATATATATAAAAACGTTACGAATTGCCTCTTCAACGTCTTTTTGGCATGTCGGGCATTTGGGCTTTCCCCTTTCGTTTGCTTGGGAAAAATCGTATCCCAACAGCTGTCACACACGTTCACATGGTTTATGGATTCGTTTGAGCTATTGAATCCGACGATTCCATTATTGTCCTGAAATTAATAATTCATATTATCGTATTTATTAGCTTCTTTGAATTTTGTATAAGCTTACACGTAATTTTTTAGCTTGTGGCTGATTTCCAATGCCACCATTTTGAAAAAGCAAAGCGAATTCACGACTTTTTTCATATTCGGCATTAATGATGCACTGAATAAATTTGAAAAAGTGTCCATTAGCTTGAGTTTGGTTGCCTAAATTTAAATTGTAGGCTTCCACGGAGCTGGTGGTTCTTGACGAACGTTTAAATACCGATATGTTCCTCGGTCCTTTCTGCCTACTTTAAATATTAATAAAAATTAAGTTAGAAATATGATGATAATAATAATAATTAATTATGAATTATCTTTTCAAGCCACTGTTTCTTAAAATATTTAAAAAATGGAGAAAATATCTTGTTGTCTAGGTCAGTTGCTTCGGCTTTGAGCGGACAAAACACTTCAAAAATTTTATTCTCCGGTAGAAGCGGTGTATATAAAACTTTCATTATAAGCCTATACGCTTAATTATTGCATTTAAGTAAAATCTCCAAACCATTTGTTTTTCGCATATTTCTTTTACATGCTTGGATGAAATGGAACCAGCAAGGATAAAAATGCATGTTTGGATGCACATTTTTTAATGCATTGCGCATTGCCGTTTAGTAATCGGAAATAAATGACGCGCCATTTAAGCAGCAAATGTTGGAGTCAATATATAAATAAATGCTGGTAGCAAAGCTCCGTTTTACGCGTCATCAAGACAAATACGAAAGGTGTTATCTATAAAGCAATTAATAATTTTAATTAGTGCAAGAAATTAAACAAATTCAAAAATAATTACCTTTTGCATATGCTTAATATAAATTAAAAGAAGTTGATTAAAGTCACCGGAGGGACATACTTTAAAAGTAGCATCTATTAAGAAATGCCGATTCCGCTCCTCAATGTTGGCGTGCATCAATGTTATTAGCTTTTCTGATGCGAATATGCAATATGCATATAATTTCTTAAAATAGCTTTCGGATTATGTCCCATGGTCATGTTAAACCGACTCATGATATTTTCATCTTGAAAAGCCTCGCGTACATCCTCTGGGGTACTTGGCGATTTGGGTAGAAACGGTTGTCTCATTCTTTGTAGAGTGCGTTTGACCGTATCATAACTTATTTCGATCTCCTTTGGCGTGGGTTCGTCCCTCATAATATATATATACGCACGCACAAGAAATTTAAGAGCACTAAGACAAAAAAAAATACTAAAACAGTACTAACTGCAATAGGAAATTGGTAAACTATACCCACTATAATTCAGAGACGATTTACAATATGGCCAGAATTAGGGTAGCAGAGTTGTTAATTGCTCCCTATCTGCACCCACCCTACCATGATAACACGATTGTAATTTAACGGTTATCCCTTTACAAAATTCATTTTATTTCACTTTAACTCATGACAAAGGATAGCTTTAGCGACAGACCGGGGCATTAAGGGGCATTTTAAGTTTGATTTTTAGCGGTTTCTTCAATTTCCTATCAATAATCTTAATGCTGCAAAATGTCTTAGTACGGAGAATATGGCAATTACGACGGTTGCCGCTAAATTCGTACATAATTTCATTATTTATTAAATACGATATTTGTTTCAGCTGTGTAATTGGGTAGCTGACAAATTCGCCGCACTCGGCTGGACGCGGAGGCAGGGTGGCAACGCCGCGGCTGGCACGGGCTGTTGGTCTGCTCTCGCTCTCTTTTCTGCTCTCTGTTGCTATACATATATACCCTGCGTCTTGTGCGCAATGGCGGGTATATTCGGCGCGCTAACTCGACTTCCGATGGGGTCTGCCTCAATCTCCCGGCGAACGTACTTCACAAGAAGGGCTGTGGCTGCCTGGCCAACAAAAGACTTGTCTTTCACACGGGGCTGGAGGTGGCCAAGATGGCGGCCGACCAAATTTTTTGCGCCGGCCGATCGCAAATATTTTATTTGTGATTTTGCGAGTGCGTAAGCGCGGGGCGCAGATCGGCCGGCAGCAGTTGCTGAGCTGTGGCAAATAAAACGCATTAGGAGGATGTATTATTTAAAAGAAAAATACACCAAATATCACCTTTTTTTGTCGTTTTTGTTTTACGCACTTTCACTTCGAAATAACTTTACGAGCACACAGAACTAGGTACGGCCGCAGGATTCGCTTGTAATTAAACTACTTGGA
>JAWNNJ010000438.1:0-96988 GCA_035045125.1 Hypselothyrea guttata | reverse complement strand
TATTCTTATATATCCTTATAGTATTCCAAATGTGATATTTAGAAATTAGAGTGTATATAATAGTATAAAATAATAATATAAGGATTGGCCTAATATTTTAAATATATAAAATTTAATTCTTCTCAATAATTAGAATTTGGGAATTAATTTAAGATGAAATAAATTACTTTGTAATCACTAGTTGGTTACGTCCTGAATTAACTGCTCTTGTTGTAAATGTTTTCCACATTTAAATTATTTAAATGTTTAATATAAATATTCTGTTTTTAAAATGCCCTCTAAATATGGAGAAAAATTTATTTTAGGAACTAAAAATTCTGAATTTTCTATATTATATTGTTGTTAGGGATTTAAAAAAGATAGAAAAATATGCACATAAAATTATTACAGTAAATATAATTATTATTTTTACATTTTAGGCTATGTATTAAAATGTCTAAATATTAAAATCAAGAAATATTTTCAGAAACTTTAACGCCATAATTTTTAATATTTATGTGAATGATTTAATGGCTTTCCTGGGTATCTACCATAAATTATCCTTTTAAAATCTAAATAGTTGAAACTTTCAGTAGTATGTACTGCTCTAAAAATTAACCCTTAAATTAATAAAATTTGGGCAAAACTAGCTAAATTTCATATTTATTAAAATACATTTAATTGCAAGCCACAATTAATATAATAACCACTTGAAACTAGAGTTTCATAGTGCACAAAAGAGTTTCAAGCCGTTCCCCTAATCTCCACGACAACCCTGTCAACTCCGTTGCAACACTGTGTATGTATGCATTTGTGTACGTAAATGTGAAGCGAGATGACGTATGTGTGTGTGGAGTCAAAGTGGGTGCCAACTCCACCCAGATGCTCTGAGGTTCTTCCTCTTTTCTTCTGTTTTCCTCTCCTCTTCCACTTGGGAATTTCCTGACCTGATCCACGAGGTTCTGTGCCCCAGGGCAGCCATTGTATTCTGATTGTGCGCCTTACGGGCTGTGCTATGTGTGTGTGTGTGTGTGTGGAGATGGAAAATATTATTTTTCATAAATTTTAAAATATACCGTAATCGAAGCAGCCAAGTGCGGTCTCTTTGCTCCTCCGCTCTGCAAAGGCAAGAGCAAGCTCTGCTTAGTCTCGCTCTCTGCTTATATAGCCTACAGGACAGATTTTGGTGCCATACATATACACGTATATATATATATTTTATATACACACACAAAAGGCAAAATAGAGGAAAATGTATGCAACATTTTACAATGCAAAAGCCATTTACTCGACGCAGGAAGAGAAGGAAAAACGCAAAAGGAAAAGGCAAAAGAAGAGCAAAAGCATACGTAAAACTTGCCAGTGTGTGTGAGTGTGTGTGTGTGTTAGTGTGTGTATATTTGTATATGTGTGTGCGGCAGTCAACATATGAAAAATGAAAAGTCACAACTGTGAAGCGCAGAAAAAGTAAGGAAAAACTTGCGAAAATGGAGCTCGCCTCCTTATATAACATTTCCTAGCTATTGTATTCGCCCACACACACGGCAGCTCCCTACTTTTTTATATGCCCTGCTGTTCCCCGGCGTAATGTAAATAAAAGGAGACAGGAAATGTTTGCAATATGTATGAAAATATTTGAAAAAAAAAATTATAAAGAAAAGATGAAAACAGCTAGCGAATGCTGCAGTCGAGAGCACCAGATAAAGGAAATGAAAACGTATATATTTTTATAGCAATAAGATTTTTATTAAAACTTTGGTATGGTAATTTTAAAATTATTTTCAAAATTGTTTCTATTAGAAAAAATATAATTAAAATTTAGGTTCATATATTTAATTTATTTTCATCTTTCTAAAAACCCTTACAACTCATTAAGCTCAGTTATTACTTTTATACAGACAGATCGCGCTACGCGCTCAACCGTACATATTTTAAAAAAATATTTATCAAATTTCAAAATCTATCAATCTATGAGGATATTTTTATTAGGGATTTTTAACAAGAATTTTAATTAAAAATTTTTTTTATAAAATCATATTTTATATAATTTTTATTGTTTGTTGATTATTATTAATTACTTACTGATTATTATTTATGATTTTAAATTGAATTTGAAATTACTTTATAATTATTTACAATAATTTTCTTTTAATACATTTTAATTTATTTGATATTTCCATTAACCATACCCTTTGAGTTCATCGAGTACAGGCATATAATTTTTTACAAAACTGTAAGAAAAGTGCAAAAATGCTGAAAGTTGGTAGTTCGACCATAACTTAACCGTTAGGTGCGCCTCCCTTCCTCCCAGCGAGAAATGATGGCATTATACAACCTTATGGGGCTATGGGGGCTTATGGGCGTATGCGTTATATGCCTTAATGGTAGAGCAAGTCAGCGCTATAGGGCATTGTGCTCTGCATATAGTCAAATGAAAAGCGTGTTACATTTTAAAGCATATGAGCCGTCTCTCTCTCTCCCTCTCTCTCTCTCTCTCTCACTCTCCCTCTGCCATGGAGTCGATGGCTTTCTATTATGTGATAAAATGTGTTTGGCCCGTAAGAGATTGAGGGAAGTTTTTTACACGTAATGAAAATCGAATGTGGAAGAGCCGGGGGGAAAATACATGCATGAATGTGCACACATAATGAAAAGTTTTTAAGTTTAATGAAATTGCCCAAGGCAGGAAAATGTCCAAACAAAGCGCTGAGTGTTATGAACCCATAAAAAACGAGATTGGAAAATTTCAATAAATCAATTGACATGAACTAAATCAATAGAAAATAAGTAATAAATTAAAATAAATGATAAACATAATGATAGAAAGAATAATTATAAAATAAAAAATAAAAGAAAGAAAATAAAGAATAAAATAATAGGAATATTAAAAATGTTTAATAATCCAAAAATAATATTTAGACCCTTTACTTTAAAAAAGTAAAAAGGGTCTATTAGTTTAGTGCAAAGAGGAAATGTGTGTAACACCCAGAAGGAGGCGTGGCAGACCCCACAAAGTATATATATTCTTGATCAGGACCACAAGCCGAGTCGATATAGCCATGTCCGTCTGTCCGTCTGTCTGTCTGTCTGTCTGTCTGTCTGTCCGTCTGTCCGTCCGTCTGTATGAACACCTAGATCTCAGCAACTATAAGAGCTAGAGACACCATATTCGGTACTTAGGTTCCCCTATTCAGTAAGCAGCACGAGTTTGTTTTAGATTTTAGATACCTCCCCCCCTTCCCCCGCAAACCGCAAAAAGCTGCTGTAGCCGCAGTTTTAAAGCTATTGATTTGTAATTTGGTATTTAACTAGTTTATGACATTATCTATCGACGCTGTGAATTTTGTTTCGATCGGATAAGAAACAGCGAACATATGCCACAGACAATTTGCCGCACTAGACAGAGGGGGGGGGGGGGGGGGTGGTGTGCCTTGCATACGCGGGTAGCTTAGTGTGTGTGCGTCTGATTGTGTTTGTATGTACATATACTCAAAGTAAAGGGTCTCCTACGGTCGGTTACGTCCGACTGTAGCCTCCGTCCCACTGATCTGCCCCGTCCCTATATTTTATTATATGCAATTGTTAGAAAAAAAGTCAATGGATAGTTTTCTTTTTTATTTACAAAATTTAGAGTACAACCAAAAAGAATATCTAAATATCTTAATTGATAAAATCTAGTTTTTTATAAAAAAAATGTATATAAAAAATTGTTTCATTTCTTAAATTGTTATAAAATACTTTTTAAAAGGGTATTTTCTAAGAGCTAAAAGTATAAGCTATATATATTACTAAAATCGTTAAGCCGTAAGCTGTAACAGCATCAGGCCTAAATATTCCCACTTTTGCTTTATTTTTTATTTAATTATTTTTGTAAATCCTATAATTCTATAAAATAAATATTTGTTTATATTTTATTAAATTCCTAGGATTATATTGAAGTAAATCTTTGACTTTGCAAGTTTTTAAGTGATCGTTTTCTAGTCTGATAATGTTAAGTTCTCAGTGAAATGAACATGATTTAATCAAGGGTGACATTACCTCTAATATACTGACCTTATATCATATATTACATACGGCTAGTCATATCAAACAATAGGATTATCTATTTCGGCATACCTTATGAAATGCTGTAGAATAACCTAATACATATTATAGTTATTTATCCGCTGTTAAAGAACATCCGTCGCTTTAAGAACTCTCGATGGGGAAAACTAGAATTCCTATCGATTAGTTGTAGTATTTAAGTCGTAGTCAAGAGGGAAATAGTCTTAAACGCTCAAGTGCTTAAGCAACACCAAAAACAGTTACAATTTTGGCAGCGAAACTAAAAATAAAGCGCAAAAACACACAAACAGAGAGAGATAAACAGACAGACAGACAGACAGACAGAGAAAGAGAGAGAGAGAGAAAGAGAGATGGACAGACGCAGGACAATGACAGACCAAAAGCAAAATAAGCAAACTAAACAACAAGAGACGAGAAGAGGAAGGAGAGACGAAGCCTCCGAAGATTTTTGCTAATCAATGAAATTAAAGCACGAAAGAAAATAATAAAAGCGAGAGGCTTTAAGAGCTAACTGAGACAGAGACAGAGAGACAGAGAGAGAGAGAGAGAGAGAGAGAGAGGGGAGAGAGAGAGAAATAGTGCAGAAGACGCCAACGCCAAAGTTAACGTCGACGTCGACGCTGACGCCCGTCGTCAGCTTTAATAAACGGAAATTAGCAGAAGCAAAAGGTAAGCGCGCAGTGCTGCCAAATTAGCATTTTTGCGTGAAAGCTAGCTTTTTTGAGAGAATATGATAGCAGCAAAAATTCTGTTTTTACTAAAAATAATAATATATTTTTGATTTTTTTTTATTTTTTTTTATCTATAATTGAAAAATATGGAAAATTCGAAGCATAACTAAACTTTCTTCGATTTGGTCACTTGATAAATTTGTTTTTTTTTGTGGATAAAAAAAATAAATAAAATAAAAAAATTGGCAACACTCTAAGCTTGAGATTATCACCAAATATAGCCGGATATATAAGCCAATTTTTAATTATAAAATATCTTTAAAAAATATCTTAAAACTTATTTAAAATCTTAAAAAAAAATCTTAAAAAAATGTTTGAAAGTGAAATAAATCACAAAAATAATATTAATAAGCTTAAATAATGGATATTTTGAAAACCCGCTAAATTGGCAACGCTGCGCATGAGATGCTGCATGAGGGCGCGGCGAATTCAGGCGAAGCGGCGAATTCGTTCAGTGGGAGCGCAAGAGAGAGAGAGAGAGCGAGAGCAAGAGCGCCAAGCACATGCGCGCACTGAGCGCCAAGCGCCAATGCCATTGGCTGCAGTCTGGCGTGTGAGCGAAAAAGCGCGTGAGAGAGTGTGTGTGTGGAGAGAGAGAGCGCGCTCTGCATATTTCCCCAAGCTGCCTGCGTTGTTGTTGTTGTTGAAGCATAAACAAACCATTTTGAATAAAATCAACACTGCACTTGCCGCCAGAGAGAGAGAGCGAGAATTTATTTTTGTTGTTTTTTTTGTTGTTTGTGGAACGCAAGTGGCAAGTGGTTTAAACGATGCTGCCTGCATTCTGCTGCATTTCGCTCAGTTGCAACCTGGCAGCAGCTGCAACACAGCTCGCGCTTCGCCAATTCGCTGCGTGTGTGTGTGCGTGTGTTGTGCGTGTGTGTGTGTGTGCCACAAAAAAACAGCTACAAAATCTGCGCGCTGTAATTATTTTAATTTATGCGTTTATCTCGCTTTATCTGTTGCCATTGGCTTCTGCTTCCACACAGCATCCACTTGTTTTTTATGCCGCATTTTCTTTTCTTTTATTTTGTTTTGTTTTTGTTTTTTTCTGTTGCCTTGTGCGTTGACATTCACATTTTGACAGGCAGCGAATAATTCTCGGTTCTGCCTCAACGCCATCATTGCCGATTCGCCATTTCATCATTTTCTCGTTACCTTTGAGCTGTTGCAGTTGCAATTGCAGCTTTCAGTTTTTGGCTTTTGGCTTTTTTGTAGCTGCCTTAGACATCTGCTGATTACATTGAAGTATTCACATTTACATTTACATTTGCTGGCATACTTGGCACTTGCGACAACGCGACGTATGCGTAATTTATTCAACAATTTATTTATGGCGATTTTTATATTTAAACTTTATTTAAACACTTTACCGCCGGCTAAAGTTTACGCATAAAATGCCATTAATAAGTTAATAAATTTACTGAATAAAATAATTTACATAATAAAATATCGAATAATAAATAAATCAGCTTTTAAAAAAATATATAGAATATAAAAAACTGCAAAATGATGATATAATTAAATTTAATTGAATATGAATTATACAACAAAAGCTTAATATTGTTGACCTTAAATAAATAAAAAAAATTCCATACAAATTAAATAATAAGAGGACTAGAATATTAATTAACTGTATGCAAAATATAATGAATAAGTAAATTAATAAATAACTGAATAAATAAAGCAATAAATAAGTCAATATTATACAAACAGAAATTAATACTACAATAAAAGAAAATAATATTTAATTATATTTTAATTTAGTTAATTTACGATTAAAAAAATTTAGAATCTAATATTTAAATTAATTTTTGCCGATAAATTTGAAAATTCTGAAAAGCCAATTAAATCTGAAATATTTACTTATTTTTAACTTTAAATAAATTATTTTAAATGCATACAAATACTTTGTGTATATCTTGAATAAAACTACAAATCATTTTAAGAGGGGCAGGGGGCGAATGACCCCACTGTGCCACATGCTCTACCCTCAATGCATACATAAGGCCAAATCCGATAAGAGCCACCCACAACACTGAGAAAGAGAAAGAGAGAGTGAGAAAGAGAGAAAGAGAAAGAGAGAGAGAGAGAGAGCAGGGGCCACCCACACAATACACGCTTTTGATTTTAAAACCTCGTGCCCAGAAACGTGCAAAAAAGAGAAGAGCATAATAAAAATAAAGCAAACGAAAAATAAAAAAAAAAATACTGCCAGTTTTTCCAAGTCCAAGTCCAAGTTGGCAACGCCAGCGTCGCAGTCGCAGCTGGCAGAGGCAGCGGCTGAGGCAGCGGCAGAGGCAGAGCAAGCTTGCAGCGCAGCTTCTACTATTTTTTATATTTTTTTTTCTGCCTCTCGCGCTTGACATTTTGTGGACGTCGGCTGACGTCGTTTTTTTTTTTTGCTTTTTAACTGTTTTTTTTTTTTGCTCATATCTTGTTGGCGTTTTTTTTAAGTCAGTCGTTTGTCGGAAGTCAATCAAAAAGCGTGTCCCGCTCACACGAAGCTCACAGAGTTGCCACAGCTGCCAGAGTTGCCGCAGCACCAACAGCGACGTCGACGCCGACGCCATTGCGGCAATTAAATTGTTCCCGAAATAAAGTAAACAAAACAATAATCATAAAAAAATAAAACAATTAAATTAATATCGAATATCGAATTCGATTTCGAGTTGAACTTGCGTGGCGTCAACCCTGGTAGAAGGTGCGGCTTGCAACAGATCTCAACACACGTGTAAGTGTCTGCATGTGTGTGTGTGTGTGTGTGTGTGTGTGTGTGTGTGTGAGAGTGTGAATGTGTGTGTGTGAGTGTGTGTGTCTCTTCATTTTCTCTATAAATTCTCTTACTCAAGGAGCTGACTTGCAACACCCACGCCTTGCAGCTCTACACTCAGAAAAATTAACAAATAAATATAAAAATATTGCATCTTCTCTGGTCTTAAATTAAAACCAAATCGGAAAAAATTCAGCCTAATTTAAATAAAATTCGGCATTGAGATAAAATTAAAAGAGAAAAATTAAATGATTAAATTAATAACGAATCGCAAAACTATTTTAATCTTAAAAGTTCTTAAAATAGAAAACAAAATTAATTTATTTTATATCTAAATTTTAAATGCCAAATATTATAATTAAATAAAATTTGAATTACGCGCCAAAATATAGACTTATTTTTGAATCAAGAATTCCTTTAGCTCATTTAACTTTTAATAAAGTTAATTTTTCATTCAAGCACGAAAGCTCTTCACATTTTTCTTAGTGTAGGATTTAATCGATCTATCATTAGATAGATCGATCGATTGCCTGCGTTTTGTTGACATTTTTAGCTGTTATTTCTGAGATTTTATTTATTTTTACCTGTTGTGTGTTTGCCAATTTTACTGTTAATGAGCCTCAGTGCAACGCTGCCTGTTTCTGTGTGGGTTTAGTTGTAGTTGAAGTGACAAGTGCCTCTCAATTACAGTCATATCATTGCAGACATTTCGCGATTACAGTCTATATATAAACATGCCGAAATAGACTTTAATTGGCTAGAAAGTTTTTGGTCCTCTGCATTTCGTTAGCCAAATAAACTAAAGATTTTATTGCAATTAAGTAAAATTTTCTATCCAATTTATAAGATAATACATTCATATAAAAAATTTTTATTTTTGGATTTCTTCTTCATAAGAATTATATAAAGTTATTTGAAGAACTTAAAGAATTTAATAAAATAATAATGATTAAATAAATATATAGAAAATTTATGTAATATTTTATGGACGGTTATGTTTGTATTTTGTTTTACATTTTTTTTTTCATCAAGTACCTTCCAAACTTTCTGTAAATCTATCTGTATTTTAAGTGCTCACATTTTAATTAAAAACTAATTAAACAAAGTAACAGAAAGACATATATTTTTGTGATAACATAGAAAGCAGGTTGGGCTTTATTAAAACCCTATCAGCGCCCAGGCGACACGCTTCGATCGAAGCAAATCAGAAGAAATTGTGGAGCTATTATCTTTACAACCAGCTCAATAAGAAATTATGAAAACAGTGTTAAGAAATTAACAGAGAGCTAAACAAACAAACAACATTGGGTCGTGTGACTGGAACAAAAAAAAAAAACAACAAACCAACAAGAAATTGTGTTTAAATTTAAAACAAGATAAAAAGCGTATCGTCGCACTCCAAAAATAACGATACTTATCGATTCTAAACTAGGTAACAACACAACCAAGAATATTTAACATAAACACACACACGAGCGAAATTATAGAGCATTATTAAAAGCAGAGGGAGAACGAGATAGATAGAGTAAATGCAGTACACAGAGAGAAAAAATCAAGAACTCCCTTCTTAACTATGCATTTCGAAATTGAGCAGGAAAATTCTGACGTTAGAAAGACAAAAATTATATCAAATAGAAACTTAGGAACTTGTGCGATATTGAAAATAAATTTAAATAAATTAAATGGTTATTTCTTCAAACATTACTATTTTTTAATTATTTTTAATAAAATAATATGATAAATATTATTTTCTAGGCTATAGTTTTGTTTTGTATTTATAAATTTCTTTTATATTAAAACAAAGCTTAATTTTCCATTGCCTTTTTAATTGAGCTATATTTCGTCTATTTAAAGCACTTAAAAAAATAAATACTATATCTTTAGCCAGAATTTTTATTCTTATCTTCGGAAAATCGAAGTTTTCTAATTTAAAATTTTGCAATTTATAGGTTTAAATGTCGTCTAAGACCAGTCAACCAAGATATTCTTAAATACAAATTAAAGATAAGCATAGTAAAATTAAAATTAAATTAAATTACATCAATAGCGAATAAAAAAAAATCTATCAAAATATAGTAGATAATCTGGTAAAAGAGTAATTTAAAAAAATAAAATGATTTTAAAATAAATTAAGACCTAGTTCTATTTTAAAGAGTATTTTTCATAATTAGACTCTGTACTTTAAAAAAGTAAAAGAGTCTATTAGTTTAGTGCAACTGACAGATGTATGTAACAGGCAGAAGGAAGCGTGGTAGACCCCACAAAGTATATATATTCTGACTCAGGACGACGAGCTGAGTTGATATAGCCATGTCCGTCTGTCCGTCTGTCCGTCTGTCCGTCTGTCCGTCTGTCTGTATGAACACCTAGATCTCAGCAACTAAAAGAGATAGAGACACCACATTTCCGGATTTAGGTAGTCAGCTAATGCAAGCAGATCAAGTTTGTTTCAAACTTTTGATATCTCGCCTCCTTCATCCGCGAATCATCAAAAATCTACACCTACCTCAAAAATCTCGAAAACTATAAACGCCACAGCAGCCACAATAATAGCGCTACAGACTTGTAATTTGGCATATACGTAGCCTAAGGTATTCTTCACCGATGATATTAATTTATTTATGATTTGAATTGGAAATAGCGAAGATATGCAAGAGACAATTTTTTTCAAAATGCATGTATGTGCCACTGCAGCCACAATAATAAAGCTACAGACTTGTGATTTGGAATGTACGTAGCCTATTGAATTATCCATCGATGTTGTAAATTACATTACAAACGGAGAAGAAACAGCGAAGTTATGCACCAATGAATTGTTTTATAAATGTATGTAAGCGCCACTACAGCCACAGTTTGAAGGCTATCGACTTGGGATTTGGCATGTACGCAGCCTATGGCATTATCCATCAACGCTGTGAATTATATTACCAACGGAAAAGAAACAGCAAAGATAGCGAAGACAGAGAAGCTGCCTAGAGCTTGCAAACTATAAGAGCTAGAAATACCATTTTTTGGTATTTATGTTCTCCTATGCAACCATCAGATCAAGTTAGTATGGGTTTTTTGATAACTCCTCTCATTCCTCCGCTAACCGAAAAACCAATTTAGGAACATTTTGCAGTTTTAAAGCTCAAGTTTTAAAGCTAAAGATTTGGGATGTGGCATGTACGTAGACTATGACAATTCCCATCGATGATGTGAATTACATTACGATCGAATAAGAAACAGCGAAGAAAACACAAAGTACAGGGTCTCCTACAGTCGGTTGCGTCCGACTGTAGCTCCGTCCTTACTGGTTTTTCATTTAGTTTATAAATTCAGAAACTGGCAGCTTTTTGCTCAGTGTAGCGTCGGCAGGGCTTTGAAGTGCAGGGCGGCTTCTTTAACGTCGGCAATTGGTTGCTGACATGCAAAGTACATAATGTTATAACACTCCAAGCCCCTCCGCCGCCCCCCTCCGATTGATAACAATCAAAAGTTGGCACTTTGCGCTGTCGATTGATTTGTTTACAAGTGCCATTAATGTCGCCAGAGTCCCCTCCATCCCACCCTAACAGGTGTATGTAAATGCCAGCCCCATCTCCCCACTCCTCTCTCTATCACCCCTCTTTATGCACTACATTTCCATATAACTGAAACGCTGCACTTTTGCTTATCTTATCAGCAGCGGGTAGGGGGCATGGAGTAGGGGGCAGGGGGTGTGGCAACTGCGGCATATTCTCTTCGATCGGTATTCCAAATACTACATCTAAGAGCATTTGTAGTTCAATTTTTTTTTTCTTTTCCATTTTTTATTTGATTTTCATCGTTTTGCCTTATCGCCGTTGACTTCAATTTGTTTTCAATTTACAACAATATCGTTTCAGCGGGTTCTCTCTAAAGTGTTTGTAAATATGATTTGTCATTTGCAACATTTTGCTGTCCGTATTTCTTCTGTTTGCATAATGATCTAGCCTCAAGTATTACGACTTGTTCTTTGTCAGCAAACTTTATTGAACTTTGATATTTTATATTGTAGCTGCACACGTCTTTAATTGGCAATTTCTTAGAATTAGTAAAAGAAGCCAATTTAGATAAAATACTAATAGGATTGTTTAAAATTTTCTAGAATAATAAATTCGTGTAAATTTTGTATTCTACGAATGATTTTCAAATATAATAAAATCGGTAATTTAAACACATTTGAAAATTCCTTAAGAATATTTTGCAATTTATTTTTAAGTTTTTTCTAGACTTCTGTCATTTGATTGGCATAATATTGCAATTTAAAACAGCTTGCAACAGGAATTTTCCAAATTTCCCGCCTTTTTAACAGTCAGGTTTAAAAGATTTACAAATACAATTTAATATATAAATATTTAAATTTAACAAAAAAATTTGATGGGTTTGATATGAGGGTATTTTTAAGGAACTTCTAACGCTAGACTTTTATTTACTTTAAGGTAATGTCAACCATAACCAGTCGACAAGGAAATTAAATATAATAATGAAGATTAAATTAAAAAATTTAAGAATTAATTGACATAAAAAGTAAAAAAGATAAAAATCAAAATAATCTGGGAATAAAAAAATCCAAATAACATTTTGAAAGCGAATTAAAAGCAACTTAATTATTTAGTCAGTCAGTCAGGACAAACTGTCCTATATAAGTAATAAACCAGTTTTACTGTAAATTAAAATTTTCCATCAATGAAAATATAATTTTTTTCCTGGAATTCAGGCTATAATTTTCCGTAGTTCCCCCGGTTTGAATTGATATTATTTATAGTCACCCCACATAGGTAAGCCCAACTAAACAAACATCCGCCATAAAACGGCAAATATTAATGATAATAAAAAGCGTCCATTGTTTGCAACTGCACTTTAGTTTGTCACGTGCACCGACGATGCCATATTTAGGTGCCATATTTAGGTTCAGCTGGTCAGTTACACCCAAGGCTAAAAGAGGCATGGGCGGGTATGAAAAAAGGGAAGAGGGGGGAGACAGCAAATCAATTACTTCCGTTATCGGGGCACTAGAATCGCATGCAACAAATGATGGAGGAGAGAGAAAGAAAGAGAAAAGAGAAGAGAGAAGAAGAGAGAAGAAGAGAGAAGAGAGAAGAGAGAAAAAGAGAGAAGAGAGAGCCTTGGGTTATTATTTTTATCTTTTTTTTCTTTTTTTTTATATAATAACAACATTTTAAAAAGCACTTAACAGCAAATTAAGCTTTCAGCAGCAGCAAAAAAAAGAAGACATTTTTAATTATCAACCATTTACAGGCAACAGCAGCAACAACAGCAGCAGCAACGGCAGCAACAGTTGCTGCTGCCATGGAAAAAATTGCCGCTGGTGCATGGGTCAATATCATAATCTGTGGCAGCAACAAGTCGTAGAGGCAGCAACTGCCGTCATAAATCAAAGCGACGCAATTTGCTGCTGACGAACTGCAGCAGCAGCAGCAACAACAGCAGCAACAGCAGCAACAGCAACAACAGCAGCAGCAACAGCAGCAGCAACAACAGCAGCAACAACCGCAGCAGCAATGCCATTATTGTTGCAACAACAGCATCAGCAACATCACAATTCCCATCGTCAACACTTGCAGCCAGCAGCAATGTTGCTGCTGGAAACGACAACAGCAGCAGCAGCAGCAACAGCAGCAGCAGCAGCAGCAACAACCTCCAGTGAGGCAGGTGTTAATGTTCAAATTACTGCCAAAGGCGTTGCTCGCGAACAGACTTTAGTCTCTGATCAACTGTCAGCAACAGAGGACTCGACTGTGCTCTCCTCCTCCTCCTCCTCCGCCGCCTCAGCAGCTGTTGCTGCCTCAGTCTCATCTCTTAATTATGCCGCTTACGTCGCCCATTTGAATGGCTTTAGTTGCAAACACAACAGCAACAATCACAGCAGCAACAGCAATTGGCACAGCAACAACATTGTCAGCCCACCCCATACGCCCACTCCCACAGCCACGCCCCTTGCCACCACAGCCCCCAACAACATAGTGGCATTTGAGAGCATTCTGCGACAGCCTCAGATCCAGGTCAAGCAGGAGTTCATGGAGCTAATGGAGCAACAACACGACAGCAAAAACAGCAGCAGCAACAACTACTGCAGCAACAACTCCAAGCATCCAGGTAAGTTTTTCCATTTTCCATTTTCCTTTCGCATTTGCATTGCAAATTATATTAAATATCATTGCAAGCTTTATAAAGCAGGTGTAGAATATAGTATTTAGATATTTGACAAATACTTTTGCCCTGACTGATGTACTAACTGATGTACAAATGGGTAAAAAGCTACAAAAAATGGCTAAAATTGTAGATTATTTAGCTATTTTCTGAATAATATTTATCTTATCATATATTATTTTACAAAAATATATATATATATTTATTTTTAACACTCTATGTTGATCTAATTTGAAATTATTAATTTCTTCGCATAATTGATTTTTTCCTATTTTGAAATATATTTTTGTCTGTTTTCACAGTAGCAATACATTATTTTTAGATTGCTAAATAATATACAAATATTTTTTTAAATAAAATAAATGAAGTATAAATTTAAAAATGGCAAAAATGTTCTCTTAAAATTCATCAAAAATATTTATATAAATTTTATATATTTATAATATTACAACATTTTTAAAAAGAAAATAGAAAAGTTTAGTATCATAAAATTTTTTTAATTAAACCAGTAAGGAAAAAACAGATCAGTCGGGTGGAGAGATAGATTCGGGCGTAACCGACAGTAGGAGACCTTGTACTTTGAGTTTCAATAAGTAATAATTATTAATTACTTCAAAGTAACAAAATCTAAGGTCCCGAGTGCCTTGATATTATAATATATTTTAATATATTGTATTTTATATTCTGTATTTATTTTAGTTTTATATTTAATATTTTATGTAATTGATATAGTTTATTTAAATATATATTATTATAGTCCAATAACTTTTAACCAACTTTAAATTCTCTCATAAATTACTTCTTATTAAATACAGACGTCAGTTTGCAGTTCTCAAATAAAAACCCTTTTAAAGTTTACTTTAGTTCAACCTGCTGCCTTGCCCCTTCGCCCCGCTGCTCAAGAAAGCAATCAAATACATATGTACTTAAAAACCCGTTAAGTGAAAAACGAGGTATTTACAATGTGTTAACAACAACATTGCCATTTTTCATGGCCTTAACCCCTTGACAGCCCAACCCAAACCCAAACCCAAACCCAAACCCAAACCTTAACCCAACTCAAAGAAGGGAACCCTAGAAAATGCCACCCAAAAGGCAGTTCTCGAAATCGTGCCAAACGCATGCTTATGAGATTTTCAATTTTTTATGCGTTTAAACAGATTTCATTTTTTATTGCGCTGGAGCACCCTTAAAGAAGGCGAAAGGTCGACGACGCTGTCATCTTGATAGAGCCAGAAAAGATGTGACACAGGGGAACTAGCTAATATTACAGAGAGCATAGAGAGAGAAGAAAAGGAAGAGACAGAGCGACAGACAATCGACGCCTGGTTGTGAGTGGCAAACATTTATGAAGATTGAAAGGGTTGTCAAACACTTCATCTATCTTAACCGCGACCCTCCAGCCAGCCAAGGCAAAAAGGGCTGCAAAAAATAAGCATAAGGGTGCCGGGCATAGAAGTTGCAGTTGAGAGGGGGGGCCAAGGAAACATCTTGTTTTCTTTCGATTATTGAAATTGCCGGCATTGGCATTTTATGACCTCACTCGAGGGACAACAACGGGCCTAAACGCACACGTGACCTCAAAGGGGAAACCCCCAAACAAAAAACAGCCAAAAATTGCCACAGTTTAGTGTTTATTCAGCCTTTAGCTGCTATTTGACTAAGGCTCATTAAAACCTCAGCCTCAGCTCCATATTCAAATCCATTTCCTCTACAACTTTGCTGCGGAAATGCGTAGCTAACATGCAAAATGTCCAAACAAAACAAACGCCGCTTAAGTGCCGCAATTATCCAAAAATTTAATGTAAAACAATGTTAAACTGCCGCCGAAAAAAAAATAATACATAACCGAAAAAAACTGAAGAGAAATAGCTGAAAGAAATAACCGAACACGCGACCGGAAATTGCAGCAAATGAAAACGAGAAGAAAATTATGAAATAAAATTATATATTTTCTTTGAGGTTTTGTTTGCAGCTTCGACTTAAAACTGGCTTTTAAGCCCATGAAACTTTGAGTTAAACTTAAAGCAAAGGAAATATTTAAATATATTTGCCTATTTATGTATTTTGGTTACGAATTAAAATTTTAAAACAATTATATACATATATAGAAAATTTATAGAAAACTGCTGGAATGCATTTGACTCTAAATTTAAATTAATATTTAATAAACAATAAATAAATAAATATAAATATATATTAAACGAATGAATAATAAACATATGCATACAATTTAAATAAATTAATTAATACTACTCAGAATTTCAGACTAAATTAAATACAGTGATGGCAATTTTTATTTCAATAAATGAAATGTTTTTTTTTTTAATTTTAAAATTGAAATTAAATTGAAATAAAATTGAAAAAATATATATATACTTTAAATATTCTTACAATAATATCATAATAATTTATACTAAATTATATATATTTAATTTGAGTTAAAAAATTTATATAAAATTTATTAAATTAATTTTTTAAAAATTACACAAAATACTATTCCTGCAAACGGCCTGCTTTTTCTCAGTGTATTAATGGCATATAGTCTGACGTCTCTTCATCTCTTCAACTTCATCTGTTCAATGCCGTAACAATATTTTGTAGCATGGGAAACAACTGCAAAGCATCGAGGCGCCAACTGGCAGTTAAAGATACAGATACAACGCAGAGATACAGATACAGATACAATTGAAAATGCAGTTGCAGCAGCTGAAAAACAATTACCTAAAGGCGTAAATGGGCTGTCGAAAGTGCAACAAGCGAACGAATTAAGCTTCAATATGATACACAATATGATAACATAATTTTCTTAATTGTCAATTAAATTATTACAGTGGCAATGGGAAAAATACAACTGCAGAAAAAGAAACGAATTTAAAAAAAAAACTTTGTATGAGATAATGTACAAAACCCATAATGTTTAAATTAAAAATAAAAAGAAAAATAAATATCTACATAAAAATAAAAATATATATTTAAAAAAATTCTTAATATTAATCTCAAATAAATTGTTCATTTTTAGATCTTTGAATATATGTATTTTATTAATAAAATATATACAAAATATTAATGCTATAGTTTTTAATCTCTAAGCCCTTAACCCCATAAAATGCACCAATAACATTAAAATAATAAATACATATAAAAACACATATAAAAATAATTATCAAAATAAATATCAAAATAAATATTTTTCATATTAATCTCAAATAATTTGTTCAATTCTAGATCTTTGAATACAAAAAGTTAATAAAATATACAAAATAATAATGCCATATCTTTAATCTCTAAGCCCTTAACCCCATAAAATACACAAGTGAATCATAAACGGAAGTGGAAAGAACAACATAATTTGAATGCTGCGGAAACACAAAGAATATGCCGTTGAACTTGGAGTAAAAAAAATATTTCCACAACGAAATTTCATTGAGAAACCGAGTAAAAAGAGAGAGAAGACTTATCGTAGCGAATGCATCTGACAACGAATGCATCAAAGATGCACCAACTGAATACTGAATACTGGAAACTGAGGACTGAGGACTGAAAACTGAACTCGAATCGATCGCCGCATGAATGAAAATACAAAATAATTATGATAATTGCAATGGCAACTGCTGTTGGGGTTAGATTGGCAGCTCGACTAATTGTAGGCTCAGTGGAACCGCAGATCAACGTCGACGTTTAACAACAATGGAAATGGGAGATTACCGAAAGAAAAACTCTTGAGGAAAAAAACTCAATAAATCCATTGTTGCGCTTAATTATTGTCGAAATTCAAATCGTACCTGCCAGAGAGAGCACAACCTGTAGCTAAATCCTCACCTGTGCATCAAATGATTTTCCTACCTGAGCTCAGGCATCATTTATCTTCCGCTGCGAAATTTGAATGCAACTGCTGATCTCTCTATAAACTATTATATTATTATATATACATTTTCTAGACTGTACTTCAAAAGTGTTCAAAGGGGTCTATTAAGTTGTTGGGAGAGGGAAAAGCGTGAAACAGTCTAAAGAAGGCGTGGCAGATTCCACTAAGTATATATTTTCTGAATTAGCATGACAAACTGAGTCGATATCGCTATGTTTTGTCTTTCTAACTGGCTGTCCATCCGTATTAACGAACAGTATTTAGGGAACTATAAGAGCTACATACCCCATATTTGGTATTTAGGTTCTCCTATGCTGTATTAGATCAAATAGCCACAATTTGAAAGCTACGCATTTGTAATTAGACTTAGATGTAGCTTACAGAATTCTTCATCGATGCTGTAGATAACATTACGATCGGTCAAGAAACACCGAAGATATGCAACAGACAATTTGTCGTTGAAAGATTATATGGCATGAATGCGGTTAAGGTATAATCGAGGTACAGGGTCTTTTACTGTTGATTACTTCCAACTGATCTGTTCCAGACCCACTTTTTGTTGTTATAATAAACGAGTTTCGTGTGGAAATTAGATCCTATTTGGCGCAGCGTGCGATTAGCGCATCCCTTTGATCAAACAGAGTTGTGGCTGCTGCTTTTGCTGCATCCGCAGCTTCCACTGCAGTTGATGATGTGTTGAGCAACTGCTGGCAGTTTTGATTTATATTCAATCAGCTGCAGTGGCAGACAGTGCCAGTTTCAGACTCTTGCCTCTTGCCTCTTGCCGCTTGCCACGGCAATTAAATTCAAATCAAACATTTATTTAAATTTTATGCACCGGTTGGTGGTTAATTAAATTGCATTTAAATCATACGGCATTGTAGAAAGAATCAATCTTTGCCAGCTGCAGATGCAGAGCAGAGGTCAAAGAAAGCACAGTTTTGATAGCCCAAACGCTATGCGAGTGATATACAAATGAATGGATTAACAGATTTGTTGTGAATTTGTTACGCTGTTGAAAACTAGAACTCTTTTTTGGGCAGAGTATCCGGAATCCGAGAGAAAATGGAGAATTTTTTTTAATAATATATACATATAATATATAATAATAATATTTCGAGTCATACAAATTGTGCTATTTGAAACGTAAAATCTTCCTTCTGAGCATTAAAAGCATTGAAAATCTTGCTCAATTGGCAGAGTCATCTGCCGAACTCTCCCGGGAACTGCCCCCACGGGAGATGGAGGCGCTGCCGCAGCTCACCAGGGAGCCGTTGTCCTTGGAGCCCATGTCCGACTCCAAATCGGATATAGCCGAGGGCGTTACGTTGCATTCCCTGGCCTCCGTGGAAGGCATCGTCACCGCCATGAGCTCCCTGCTAATTGGCTTCATCTCCGAACAGTTCACTCCGCGCTCCTGCTCCTGTTCCTGCTCCGGCGGAGTCCAATCCATCTCGTGATGCACCTCGGCCTGAACCACCAGAATCTGTGGCTCGGACGGGGGACTATCGCAGCACCGCTCGGCGTCATCCAGATCGGCGTTATGCCCCAATATTAACTGATATATGTTCCTGTTTGTATCCATGTACAGTTCGTCTTTCCACACAGCAAAAAACTATTATTTTTAATATTATTTTCGATACGACCAATACGACTGTATGTACGAGAATGAACGTTTCAGATTAGTTATACAAAAGGCTAGAGTCGTACGTAAACGACAGTAGTAGAGCCTGCTTTGTTTGTTTTATACTTAAATATATGAACGGGGCAGATCAGTGGGACGCAGACTACAGTCGGAAGTAACCGACTGTTGCAGACACTTTACTTTACCACTAGTGCTACTATATGTACATACAAACACAATCAGAGGCACGCACACTAAGCTACCCACGTATGCAAGGCAAACCATTCCAAGAGGGTCTAATTAGCTATTTTTCCTATTTTATGATCTCTTTTCCGTATCATAGCTCCATATTCTATAATAAAAAATAGCGAAGAAATTTTAAAATTTATTGTCATTTGCTTATTTCAGGTATTCGTATAATGAATGCATTTTTCATGTAGATATATTGTCTTTAAATATCATAAAATTTCTATTTTAACGATTTTTGGCATATATCGAAAATGTATTTCTTAGTATTCAGTTTCATTATTATTTGCCAATTTATGAGATTTTTTTGTAGCCTTCTAGAACCAATCATTTGCACTGGACGTTAATAGCAAGTAACTTATGTCAGTATATAAAAATTTTCTTAAGAACTTCTTGGGGAAAAACTTAACACTTTCTGTAATGCTATCAAAGCTTCTTTTCAAGAAAAGCCTTTCCTATACTTTAACTAAATTTAGCTCAATTTCCCACAGCAGAACCTCTCGCCCAGAATTTCCTACACTCCAATAACTCTTAATAATCTCCAGACATACCGGAAAGGCGTTAATGATACCTAGAAGAAAGTAAGGGAACTGCAGCGTTCGCTCGCTGCTAATATACCCCAAATAATGTAGATCATTAATCAATAAATAGCGTAGAAATGATCAAGAAACTGGTCACAGCTGACGCCAGAGTTCAAGTTCACACCTCAGCTCCAGTTACCCTAAGGTATACGAAAAGGAGCAACATATGGAAGCGTTCTAAAGACCACACTAATATCATTTTAATCGCGTCAAATTAAGGGTTCATTGCTTCGGCACAAATTCCCATAAAACCAAGTACAGCAGTATGCAATATGTTAAGTAAGCAGAGCTCCTGAGGTAGGCGGGGACGAGCAGCCTCAAAGTAGCCACAGAAAATTAGATTTTTAATTAAAATAATTTCGTATGCAATTTAGATAATCGTTTGCAAAAATATTAAGAAGGTAGAAGACTCTCTGCCTCGTATCTAAAACGAAGCCCAAGCAGAAGCTCAAGCTGCGGCAAGAAGCAGAAGCAGAAGCTCCAAAGATCCACCAAGACCGATCCATATGCGATTTGTTTGCCGCATTTTCGGCCACGGAGGCCACGGAGGCTTCTTCTGCTCTTTTTTTTTGTACGGGGCGTGTACCGAACGAAGGCGGACTGCACAGCGTTCAAATAAAATGAAGCACATTTTTTATACAAATCGCCAGATGAAGAGGAGGAGCAGTTGAAGGTGCAGCTGGAGGAGAAGCTGTGCCAGCAGAAGTGGACGAGAAGCTGGTGGAATGAGGAAGCAAATAAGCTGGAAAGAAAGGGGGTAGAGATGAAGGAGGAGTTGGAGGGAGTTGGAGAAATAGGATGGTTGGGGAGCAAAAAAATCACAATAGACAAAGTAGAATCGGACTAGAAAGAATTCATGGGTTTTGAAAACCAGATCAAGTTTGATCTTAGAAATAACATACTTAGTTCAGAAGAAAAGGAAGAGTAAATATTGAAATTTATAGAAGAAAACAATTTTAGTAAAAATTCAGGAAATCCGAAAACCAGATTTCAGCTTGATTATAGGAAAAAGTGCATGGAAAAATCTACATAAATCTACATAAAAAAGAAACATAATAGGATGGTTAACAAATTGTAAAATAAAATATTAGATAAATTCCAGGGAATTAAATATTACACATTTACACTTAAACTAGATATTTGGATAAATAAATGCAATTGAAGAAGGAAAGGATATTATAAATCAATAAAAATAAAGAACAATTATGTAGTAAACAGAACGTAGAAAATGAAATAAATTGGAAGAGGAAGTGAGCTCACGGACAGTTAAGATGTAGACAATGAGTCGGACGCACCCGACAAGTTAAAGGGTTTTTATTGATTTGTGGGAGAAGTGGGCATGTCATTCAAAATTTAATAGATACATTAAGTGCGTGGGGTGTAAAGCTTGCTATATTCCAAATTTAATGCTTCTTACTCTTATAGTTTCTGAGATCTACGTGTTTCTTTAAACAGACAGCTTTTGTTATGATATATTTATATTTTTATTCTCTATAGTCTGTCACGCTTCTTTTTGCCTGATACATTTGCAAAAAGTTATAATACCCTGGTTTTACTAAGTATATTTGAAGGTACGGGGTATAAAAACAGCTGTAAGAGTAGTCTGAATACGCGCTATAGTCGGAAGCAGGTTGCATCAAGATGAGAATGCAGTTGCAGCCTTCACTTAAATCCCGCATAAATCTGGATGAGCAGCACACGCACAGCAACAGTCATAACAACAACAACAACAACAAGAAATTGAGCAAAAAATATTTAAATTGATCATCTCCATTTAATAAAGGCCCCAAACTCGGCCTCAACCTGCTGCAGTCCGCAATCGTTGGGCTTTGAGTTCGCTTCTTAACTTAATTTCGCAAACGATTTTCATAATTCACCATGAACACCAACCGGTGTCTCGCTCTCTCTCCCTCTCTTTCTCTCCATGTTTCTCTCTCTCTTTCTCACTTTGCAACTGTTTTGGTAGTTGCAGCTCCGTCTCTGATCTTCTTTCCTGCGTAGCTGCCGTGACGCCCATTTGTTCAGTTTCTGTTTTGCTGCGCAGAGATGATGAGCCACAGTGCGAGAGGCAGTGAGGGCGTGAGGGGCAAGCGGGGCATGAGCGGGGGGTGTCTGTGGCAGTGGCAAGCGGCAGCAGCAGCAGCCAAGGCAGCACCGAGGCAGACACAAAAGTCGCAATGAGACTTTCTGCATGTAATTATGGTAACATGGTTTTGGCAAGTTTTCTTTTCTTTTTATGCAATTGTTCAGGGTGGACAGGGTTGTCGAGTGTTGTCAAAATATTTTATAATATATTCTTATGCAAAATTTTATGATTAAAATCGTTCAGAATTTAAATATGACAAATGTTTTTTTGTGATTTTTTTATTTGTTGGAAATATGTAACAAATTGGTTTTCAGAAGTCGAAATCCCTAAATAACTTTTTAGGCTTTATGCTTCCTAAAAACAGGGTTTGTACGTATGATATGGGTAAAAAAAAGTTTTTATAACTTTATGAAAACGTATATCGTGAAAACGAGAGATATGATGCATCAAAGTTTTGTTCATCTGATACGATAATATTTTATATATCTTTAAAACCACTTTTTTGCATAATAAAATTCCAGAAATTCTACCATGTTTGGGGTATTATTTAATAAATTTTATTGTGGAATATAAATAAATAACCCTTATAAGCAATAGTAATATTGTAGTCCAACGTTATCAATATTTCTGTGCACTTTGGCAACCCTAATGCCCAAAGCGAACCGCTTCCAGAGGCAGAGCTTAGTGGCGGCTCCCACTCAGGCACCGGTTCAGACAGTCGGATAGTTGGAGGGGCAACAGGCGGGTGGGGGAAGCTCAGATTCGCTCAGCAAGTTGATTTTTTATTACGCGGTCTACGCCTTTCATATTAAAAGACAAGCCCTGTTTCCAGTGGTTTACATAAATGAAATTAATGCGCTCAGATGCACAATGCACAATCCGCAGACTCTGCCTGCAAATGCAAGCTGATCCTCACTGAGAGATCAAGAGACCGTATTGGATATTGGATATTGGGCTGAGGTCTCTGGGGCTAGAAGATTACAAATGGTCGCTGGTTGTTGGGCTAATTTGACTGGGCAACGTCTGCAAATGCAATTATGAGATAAAAGTGGGAAAGTGCTCTTGAATTTTCCCAGCTAAATTGAAGATGCGTTTGCTGTTTGAATACCCTGCGCGCATTTTAAATGGAAAAAACAGGGTATCATATTTTTATGCAAGTGTATGTAATAGGTTAAAAGAGGCATATTCTAAAAAGCACAAATATTCTTCAATCTAGCGCGTAGCGCGAGCTGTATACATAAAATACAATATTGGCTCCAAAATTCACATTTTTCGATTAAATGCTGTCAAGTTTTGTTTATCTGCCTAATTTTGCAAAACAATTCGTTTACGCCTTAATTCTTAGGATTTAAAAAAAAATAATTTTTTTTTTCAAAACTTTTATATTATTTTGGGGGGACCCCTTAAATTTTTCGCAAAAATTTTAAAATTTTTTTTCGTTGATTTTTTACGTGATATTTACTTTCACACTTAAATTAGTGAGAAAAATCCATACCGCTTAAAAATCGGCTAAATTTTGGTAAAGTTATGCACATTCAAAGTTCAACAAAAAAATTTTTTTTTTGTTGGGTGTTTTAATTTTTTTATATTTCTATGTGCCTTAAAAGCCTGCTGTGATCTAGAAAGTAGAGTGCAGGGTGTGCTACTGTCGATAACGTCCGACTGTAGACTGTTTGATTTTTTTAAAATTTATTTTGCAATTTGATTTATCTATGAGGAGGCACAGCGAGACAGAGGTAGAGACGTGGACCACCTACATGAAGCGCTGTAGCAACAGGTAAACGGACACTTTGCATCTGAAACAAAGTCAAAAACTGTAAAAACTGTAAAAATTAATGATCGCCGATTTTATGAGCTGGCAGATTATGCCCAAAGCCAAGGAGTCAGGCGAGTCACGCTCCTGCTGGGAAAGGGATCAGTTACCTGAGGGCTGAGGGAGTTCGGCTAATAAGAGGCCTGGCGCCGCAAATCCATAACAAATGCATGAAAATCCGTTAGACAGACTCAATAGATAAACTCGCATCCTGCAGATACTTAGATACTTAGAGCCTTAAACAAATACGAAGATCATTTCGTATGCAACAGGCAGCTCGCTTCTGGCTTCGTTTCTCAGTATCTGCTCTCGTCTAATGATACTAAAACTGTTATTCTGTTTCTCTGTTTTTCTGTTTTTCTTTTGGCCTTTTTCGGCCAACGGTTTTTCATTTTTCAGCCGAAGCCATCTCTCACCTGAACACCGCTTTCTACACCTTTATCTTTCGGTAGTTGTTATTATGTGCTGACTTTTCTCCTTTGTCTCGTCTTTTGTTTCACAAAATGCCATTAATTCGTAATGAGAAAGGTGTCATTCGGTGCAGAGTCAAAGACAAATATTACCAGGACTCGCCCATCGCTGTGCATTTTGCAGGCTGCAGGTTCTGCTTAAAATCAATTAGATCGTATTCTTGTTCTTATTCTATGCCTCGATCGCGTCTACAGCTGTACTACTTTCTAGACAATTGTTTATAGTTCTACTTTTATGAACGTGGGCGTTGTTAAGTGCATGAAAATTCAGGAAAATTTCCTTGCAGTAGATTAAGAAAGTTGTATAGATTGTTGGATATAATAAAACTAGTTTACTAAAATAAAATATACAATTTTTTGAAAATATTTGTAAAATATAGAAAAATAAACAAGAAATAAAATTTAAACAGCTTTATAGTTTACAATTAATTTAAATTAATTTTAAGAGTATTTAGCTACATTCTGCGTTCATTTCTGATGATTTCTTCTAAGCCTAATAAATTTATCGAATATTAAAATTAATTTGTTTACAATGAAGTGCGACTTCAATTATATTTTAAATTAATTAAAAACCTTTGCTTGGTAAAAATTGTATCTGCCAGACAGCACATTAAATTAACAAACTAAAGACCAATTAGCTAACAAATTAATTATATTGTTGTTGAAAGCTGTGAAATGTGTTACGTAGCTTTAGATAAATATTTGAGTAGAAGTTGAATTTACGCAGCTTAAACCTGACTTGAGAAATATGTGTAGACAATTTAATCTAGATCTCGGTCATTTAAATTCATGTTGTAGCTATAGATCTTTGCGCAGAACTTTTGTAACAATTTTGTGAATTTCTCTGAACAAATGATGCTCAGTTTGGAGATTCTTGCATAGATAAGGCCTACTTGTGCGCTGACCCAATTTTAAAACCAATTCAGAAGACTTATTGTGATTGGTTTTACACCCTGTACTTTTTCAAAATTTAAGAGGGTCTATTAAGTTATTTTAAATGAAAAATACATATACACCCACATCTCGAAAACTGTAAGAGCTAGAAATATCATTTTTTGCATTTAGGTTCTCCTATTCAGTAAGCACATAAAGTTTGTTTTAGATTTTTAATACCTCCTTTTAATTTCCCCGCGAACCACAAAAAACCACAACAACTACAATTTTAAAGCTTTCGACTTGTAATTTGGTATGTCTGTAGCTTAGGACATTCTCCATCGAGGCTGTGAATTAAATCACTATCGGATATAAAACAGCAAAGTTATGCAACAGACAATTTGCTAGGCTAATCAGAGAGGGAAGTGCAGGGTATCCTACTGCCTGTTACGTTCGACCGTAGCTTTCCGCCTGACTAATCTGCCCCTTGTTTACCGCATAGAATTAAAATATACTTTTTAAAATGTTTTTTGTTTAGTTTATTGACTACCAGACGACACACTTCTTCATGGGATTCATCTCCGTGCCCAGGGTACAGCCAAAGGCCTCGCTGAACTCGGGCATGTTGCTCAGAGTGCCGACAACTCGGAACTCCTCATAGGCATGCACATCGCTCTTCAGTTTCAGCAGCTTATAGGCATTATCCTTGCCGGTGCACCAGGTCTGAGCGAACTTGAGGAAGAACAATTGTTTGTTGTTGAAGTCGAGGCCCCTTAGGGGCTTCTCCAGCCACGATTTGTTGCTCATGTGCCTCTTGTAGGCGTAGTACGCCATGCGAGCGCCCACATTGTCCGCAATATTATCACCCGAGGTTAGGGTGCCATTGGTGGGCACTCCGAGTAGAATATATTTGTTGTACTGACTCTCCAGACAGCGATAGCGTTCCTTGAAGTTCCTCAGGGAGGCAGCTGACCACCAGTTGAGTTTCTTGCCATCGTAGTTGAACTGATAGCAGTAGGAGTCGAAACCGTGCGCCATCTCATGTCCCACAATATTCCCAATGCCCGCATACTTGAAGACATCCGGGAAATCCTTGTGATACAGCGGCCATTGGGCCATGCCGATGGTGATATAGGCCTGATTCAGGAAATCCGCATAGTAGGCATTAACAGTTCTCGTGGGCATCAATTGTGGTATCAAGGCCTTGTCCACCGACTTGAGTCTCGTCTTGGCGCGATAGCTTTCCAGTGTGCCCAGATTCTCATAGAAATTGCCACTCATATTTATTTTGGCATAAGCCTCATCGATCAACTCGCGATGCTGCAGCTCATCGCTGTAGCCCACCAAAACATCCATGGCGTTCAGCTTGGTCTTTGCCTGGGAGCGGGTTTCATCATCCAACCAAGTATAATGCTCCAGAAATTCATAGAAAGTATCTCTGATATCTCTGGCCACACTGAGCACATCCGCACGTCGCTGCTTATCGAAGTCCTGACGTATAAACCAAGGCAGCAGAGCATAGTTGTAATAACTTTCCGTAATGCCACGACATGTGTTTTCGATGGTCACATTTCTGCCGGAAGTTTTCCAAACTGCATAGAATTTTAAAAGCAAACGTTGACGAACGTAGGATTTTAATATAGCTATATCCGTATGCTCCAGATAATGCACTAAATCAGCAACCGACTGCAGTTGATTTAGGACCAGCCAATGATTCTGCTGACTGCCATTGAAGGCCACGTCGAAGTATTGCGTCCAGTTCAAGCGATCCTCCTTGTGCTTTAGAAGAAACTCCGATAATGTCAGCTGCTCTGTTTCATTTCTGGGCTTCACCAGCTGGGTGAGATTGCTCTCAAACTGCGTCATATTTGCAAAACTGGCTAGAAAATCTTTCTTTTTCTCTTCATCGTTTATTTGCAAATCCCTCGTCAGATTCTGCAGAGCTTCAGCGGAGAAGGCGCCTAGCACCTTGGTAGGAGGCGTCAAAAGCAGGTTGAATTTTCTGAATGCCGTGTTGTAGTGTATCTTCATGGGCAGCAGCGGAAACAGCTCGTAATTCGACATGAAGTTCACATAAATCCAGTCCTGGCTGGCATTGCGATAATGCGAATTTCCCTCCTGCCCATAACGATCGTTCGGCTGTTGCATAAACCAGGCATACCCCAATGATTGATTTGCCTTCATTTCCACGCAGCTGGCGTAGAATTTTCGCGCCTTCCACTCGGCACTCGATTGATTTTGATTTTGATTTGGATTCTGCGCATCTTGTGTGAAATTCTGCAAAAATCTCAGCACCTGATCATCAATTCTCTTCTGTATGGCTTGGAGAAAGCTTTGATTTCTCGCCTGCTCCTTCAGCATCGGCGACTGCTTCCAATTGCCACAGGCGTAGTCATAGAAATTCTCACAGGGATCCACGCTCCTGTTCATACTAGCCAACATGAAATCCCCATAATGCTCCAATAACTCCTCGCTGTGTCTGTACTCCAGAGGCAAAGCAAAGAAGTCGCTTGTAGAAGCTGGAGTTGCAGGCAAAGCTTTCACATTTAGTTTCACATTTATCAGAGCAAATATGGAGAGATACAGAAACGCGTGATCCATGACGAAGTGCCGCAAATGTTCTAAACTTTCGGAGCAACTCGCAGTGCCAATTTATACGCACGTGCAACTTTTCGGATCCAGCGAGAATCGGTTTTTTGTTTGATACATGAACTTTACACCACACTTTAGAGCGATCAGAGATGACAGCGTGACATGAATAATTATTAATATTCATTCAAATTCTGTTGGACACCTTAATAAATCTTCATGAATTATATCTAAAAAAAAATTAAAAATATATTATAGTACTTTTTAAAAATTTTATAAAATGTTCTTTTACGTTTTTTTTAATAATATTAAATATGAAATTTAAATCCGATCACATACATATTTATTACAAAACAATTTATTATTAGAAAAAAAGCCTATCTGCTGAAAATCAAATGTATCATGATAATATCATCTTTGAAAGTTCTTAAGTTTTTTTTTACTAAAAGAGAAAAATTACAATATATAATTTATCAAAAAAAATATTTTTTTTAATTTAAATTTTAAGTTTATTTTATTCCTTGAAATTTTTAGCATCTCGAACTTTTTCTTAAAGCTTGTTAACGTCGAGCCCAAAATCACGCATTTCAGATATTTTTATAAAATATTTATTTAATAAAAGTTGCCTACAAATATTACAAATTTAAATTTATATTTACTTAACTTTATTTAATACTAATCGTGATTTTCTCGTGTCACGACCTCAGCTTTATGCCAAGCTTCACCTGGCACAGCTGACGCGTAGATTTAGTTTTTTTTTGATAGTTATTTATTTTTGTTATTCCCGGTCATATCATTCTTCAAACTCACCACAGAAACCACAATTAGTTGGCGGAAAAATTTATTGTTATTCAAAATCAGATTTGAACAGAATCTGCAGCGAAATCTCTGCTCTCCGTCCCAACAATTCTACCAATTAAGCGAGAAGCTGAGCTGAGCTCAAAGAGATTTGTTTTGGATTTGATTTTGGAGTTTTTTTTCAAGCACTTTACGAAAGCTGCGCTTATCACTCGTCACTTATCACGCCGTTTAGCTTTTTTTTGTGGTTGGCAACTTTATAACCTATTTTATCGCTAATTATAGATCAAAGTTTGTTTGTTTTGTTTTGTTTTGTTTTTTGTGATTTTATTTAGTTGTTGGCAGTTGAGTGTGGTGTGTTTGATGGTGTTTTATATCGTATATTGAATACAGAATGTCACATGTTAATGACCCCATTCAGAAATAATCGCCGTAATTATAATGCAAAACGTTTCTAAATGGTTTGCTGGCTTCGGTTTCAAATTGTCTGGGCTTTTGTTGTGGCGAATTAAATCATAAAAGTTGAATGAAAAAGATTATTTCATTACGATTCAAGTGCCAAAAGAATGATTTAGTCAATTGTAGAAAGCGTACTATGCCGAAAGAACTTTATGAATTATGTAATTACATTTTGGAGAATTAGAAACGGATACATAAATTACAAAAATAAATTATTTTATCTGCTAAGCTTAGCATTTGATAAACAAGCAATAGAAATTGCTCATATTTAACTTTAATTATTTAAAAAACTTATGTAATAAAAGTTGTTAATTAAATAACAGCTTGAGAGTTATAAATATAAAAATCCATTTTAGAGAAAAATAAATATATAAATCCATTTTAGAGAATTATTTAGAAATATTTAGAATTTATGAAAATAATAAAAGGAATTTTAGAAACAAATTTGTAAATTACAGAAATATATTATTTTATTAACAGAGTTGAGCAATTGAGAAACTATCTTGAAAATGTGCCAAGAGTTGGTCATATTTGACCCAAATTGTTTAGAAATTCTCAATTATTTCCAACTTCAAAATAAACCGCTCTTTGAGCTTCTCATAAAACTAATTTGTATACCATTAAGCTACTGTTTATGCCAAGCGTTGAGATGATTTCATTCTATGGCTTTGATCAATGAATGAAATACACCGTGTTACGGCTAATGATGCATAGAAAAAAACAAAAAAAAAATAACTAGAAATAGAGAATTTAGTTCAGTTGACCACAAAATGCACATTAGAGCAAACGAACAGAATATAATAAAATAAAACTTCAAATATGAATAATGGGCATAGATCTTGGCAGCTACCAGATTTCCAAAGATATTTTAGAATATTTGATTTATGGCTTTGGCTAGAACAAAAGCGTGAAATTTCTACTCTACACCGAACAGGAAGTCAATGAATGACCCAAAAAATGTATATAGAAAATGCCACGCGTCTTTGAACAAATTTGGATGTGGCATAATAAGGAAGATATTAGTTAACATTTACCATTTAACATTTAACCCCTTGCCCACAGTGACATGTGCCTGACACGCGTCAACAGAGGAAATAAAAAAAAAACAAAAAAAAAAACAGAATACATCTTAAAGATGCAAAAAATCAAGGGGTTACGACTGCATTAGGGTTGATGGATTATTCTAGGGAGTCGCAGCTGCCGGGGAAAGTGTGGCAAATGTCCTATAAAAAAAGAAAAGGAAAACCTTGGAAAGTGAGAGCACTAGAGGGGGGCGTGGCAATGCAGGGAAAGCTGACTTCTCTAATTGCAAGCCAACTGAAATCTGAATGCCTGTCAAAGCAGCTCAATGCAGGCTGCCAGTCAAAGGTGAATGTCATGCAGGCACACAAGTTCCAATTTTCACTTTGGAAATTGCATAAATAAAGGAATTTTAAAGCAAGCCGAATAAAAAATACTCTCTGAGAGATTTATTAAAAAAAATATATAGGTCAATCAATTTTTAAAAAAATTAAATGAAAATTTAAATATAGAAGCGCAAAAAATCCCATATAACTAAATTTAAGATATATTTCAAATTAAATTCAATGCATTTACAAAAGATATATTTACTAGATTTTTTTTAGAAGCTCAAAAGACTCTGTTTTAATATATTTTAGTTGTATTTTTATTTATATGTAATATATTTTAAAAATAATTTTCTCTACAGCAATTTCTTGTACAATTCAAAATAAAATAAAACATTTAATATATTCTGATACAAATTTGTTGTAATTGATGAATAAACTATTCATATATTCAGAATTTCTAGAATTAAAAAATTTCCTTAAAAATTGTTTTATTGAAATATATTTAAGCGAAAAAGAATTCAAAACAAAGGGCGATTAGTTTTATATTTTTATATATTTTAATTTAAATTTAATTAATTGAAAAATACCTTATTAAAATATTTATTCCCATTAACGATTATTCCAGAATTTAGTAAAGTGCATTAAATTTAATTTTTATTTGTAGATTTTCTATTTTCTTTTAAGATCTACGCCCAAGGAAAGATAATTCATAAATTTTTAAGCTTCTTTCTTAAGTCATAAAAAATGCCAAACACCTTGAGCAAGAGTATAGCTAATGAAAATGGAAAACGTAAAAAAAAAAAGTAAAAAGGTGAAAGTATTTTTCGGAGCCTGCCTAAAGACAGTTGCCAATATATATAATATTCTGTATGCATCTATTCTGTATCCTGTTGCAACAGCTGGCAAGGCCACAAGCCACAGTCTACGCAATTGTTAAAAAACTCCGAAATTAAATCCTTTTTCAGGCTCAATTTGTTGCATCCTTTTTTCGCTTCTTCTCTTTCTTTTCGATTTTTTTGTGTCGGTTGCAACTTAACGCAAGCTGTGCCAACTAAATCGAGCGTTGGCTACAAAGGAAATTCCCCCTCGGCTTTTCACTCTTTCAGCGTGTTTTGGCGGTTTTTTCAGTCTCCTTTTTTTGGCATTGTTGCTACATTGCGATTACTTTACCTGCAACATGGCGATTAACACGCACCCGCCATATATCCTTGTCCCTTCAGGTAGAAGGCTCCCTTTCCTCTCCTCTGTCTCCTCTCTCCACTCTCCTGTCTGATGCCCTTTATTGCTTTCTTATATGTGCTTTGATTTCTATTGCGGCAATATCCTTTATCCCTTTGTGGCATTGTTGCATGCACCGGCTGGCAAACACATTAAGCAGCAGCAGATCATAAAGGGGGGAGTCTTAAAGTGACAGCCTTCGATCCTTTCACAATCTTCCCATTTTTCCGATTATTACGGCAAATTCTTTTTTTAATTCAAACATCTTTTTTAGGCAGTTTTCTTTTTATATATTTTTTTTATTATTTTTTGCTTGAATAAGTTGGGTTTGGCGTTAAAATTTAGACCACACACGGACGGATATGATTTTTTAACTGGCTTAATCTCTATGAATTTGACATTTTTTATTAAAGTACAATTTATTATGCGTAAAAATTATTTTAGTTTTTATATACATACTTCTACCATATCAACTTTCATTTTTATATTATTTAAATCACAAAAGATTTTGCTGAAACAATATACTGTTTCTTACTTTTAAAAAATTAATAATAAATAGTTAAAGTTGTAGTAGTAATAACATCAATTTAACAATTTTATACCGAGTTAAATATTATTATTTTAAAAATATTTAAATACAATTTTATTATTATTTTAATAAAATAGAACTTCATTACTATTTTAATAAAATTGCATTAAAATAAAAATTTCGGTTAATTGAAAAACGAATTTTCCATTTCTCCCCCTTTTAAAAATATGTCCACTAGAGTTTTCTTTTAAATAAAAAATTATTATTCTCAAAATTACTTTATTTGTCGAATCAAATTAAATATTTACTTCATAAAAATAACAGCAGATTTTTGTGCTTAGATTTAGAAACAAATTTCCTGTTCCTCCCTCTCAACAAAAACTTCCTAATAGAGACAACACTCAGCGAGGGGCGGCTATAAAATCTATAACCATAAGTAGGCGTGACACAGCACGCTTATCGTTAACAACGCCCACACTCTGCACAAATGTTCAAATTTTCTTTCCCCTCTGAATGCTGTAAAATATAAAAAAAATCACATTGAGAATTTAGATTTTATAATCAATCAAAGTCATAAATGCAGCGAATGATCACAAACTGATTAAACATGCTGGATTTTTTAGGCAACAAAAAAATGGCGTGCAACCCCCTAAGAGAGGGGAAGGGTAGCAGGGGGGTGGGGGTTACGCTGCCACTAAAAAGGCGTATCAATGGCAAAGGGAGGGAGGGGCACCAATAATGATGAGTAATTGATAGTGACATAACAGAAAACTTGCACAATATGGCCGACAGCTGTGATAGGGTTGGAGGGGGGTGAACATAGCCCAGGGGTATGTTAACATGCGCCAAGTGCTGATAATGATGTGCAACCCTTTCGCTATTTTTTCTATATTTTTTCTATAAAAAAGCAACAAATTCTCACTTCAATTCTCGGGTCTATAAAACTGCAATTTTTTACGCCTTTTAACCCTTTTTTCACTCTCTTTTTATACCCTGTACACTTTATTGGTATATAAAGGGTAGGAAAATTTGTTGCAAATGTTTGTCATTGGTAGAAGTAGTCTAAGTAAATCCCTCAAAGATTATACTTATATATATTTTTGATCTATAAGACAAGATAACTCGCACTGTAGGTTAGTTCCTTTGTCTATATCCATATATTCGTATATCTCAGGAACTATATAAGCCATTTCAGTCAAATTTGAAATTTAGATAGATAAATGTCCTACGCATATAAATTTTTTTCTAGAATTTGACTGCCACGCCCATTTTGCCCACAAATCAATAAAATCCGCATAACTTTCACAATTTTGCACTTAGAAATTTGTTATTGAAAATATAGGTTATCTGTTGTAATATTAATTTATGCTGAAACCCACTTTGAAATCTATTTATAAACACCGAAGATATTAAAGAAACAATATTGCACGTTTTGTTTCGCTCGCTCTCTGAATGAGCTGCAATTAAAATGGCTTGTCGAATGAGAAAAAGTATCAAGAAACATTTAGAATTAATTATTTGTTAATAAATTATTTATTTATTAAGAAAGTTTTAAAAAAGTGGTGTACAGGGTATTTTGCTGTTCGTTGCCTTCGACTGTAGTCTTTCCAAACCAATTGTCACTTAATTTTTTCGCCTTTTTAACCCTTTTTTCTCATTCTTTCTCTCTCTCCCTCTCTCTTTCTGCTTCTATTTCCATTTTCATGTGATTTATAGCAGCCCTGGCAAGCTGTCGCTCGAAAACAATGCTAAATCCCTGGTATTTGCGGCCTGTTGACAATCGTCCGGAATATCATAATTATCATAAAGATAATGAGTTGCTGACGTGCTATCCACTGCTGGATGCTGGCGGGGGCGTGGCCGTGGGCGGGGCGCCACAGACATGTCTGCCGTACATTGGCATGGAAATGGCGCACAAAACGCTGCCCGACTTTCTGATACCCTTGCAGGAAATTATGCTGCAGCAACACTATCAGCAGCAGCAACAACAGCAACAGCAGCAACATCGTCTGGTCGCAACAACGGCAGCAACATTAATTAATAGAGACACCTTTGCCAGCTCCAATGCCGCCTCACTTGCTTTATATGCCAACAAGTCGTTAACCCCACAGCAACAGCAACAACAGCAGCAGCAACAACAGCAACAACAACAGCAGCAGCAACAGCAGCAACCTCCTTCAGCAACACCTCTGCGGAATGGCGAACATTTGTTTGTGCGTCATTTTCATGAGAGAGATCGCCTCATACGGCAGCATCAGCTGCAGCAGCAGCAACTGCGTGACGAGCAACAGGAACAGGACATGAACAACAACAAGGACGCACAGCAGCAACAACAGACACAGCAGCAACAGCAGCAACCATTGCTGAAGCTGGAGCCAGCCAGTCGTAACAATCATTGGCAGGGTGTTGTCTATGATGGCAATGGCAATGCCATGACAGCAACTGCCAAGCACAGCAGCAACACCAACAACACCAACAACAACAGCAACAATCACGACAGCAACAACACCGCAGCAACCATAGCAGAGTTGCCCATAGTTGTTGCTGCTGCTACGTCTATTAAGGATTCAAATATTTACGAGCAGCAGCCAAAGGTACAGCAATGTTGCGTTGGCAACCCTAACAGCCCCCCCACAGCAACAGCAGCCACAGCAGCAACACTGAACAAAGGTAGGTATATAATATATATATAATATATATTATTGATGCGTCTGTTGCTTGGCTAATTGATAAAGCTATTTATAGCACTTACAGTTGGCTTATATCTGCAGATATTTATTGCTATTTAGTTCAACAGAAATGCCTCAAAAGCAGATATTTTGGAATGCATATTTAATAGAATTCAGTCAAAATTTATAGGATTTTTTTATTTAATCATAAATTTTAATATACGACCAAATTGTAAGGTATGAAATCGATTTTGTAGTATTTAAGAGCCCTCAGTTCTAAAATAGATCCAAAGATATTTGTCAATTTTACAGATATCGGAGGAAATATATACTAACTTCAATCAGCTCCGATTTTATGCTAATTTTTGAGTGCATACCCGCCTTTGCAAAAAATCTAAAAAATATATATCCCCAGATCGATATTTTCCTCATTGTTTTAAACAAATACTTTGGATTCTAAAGCTCAAAGAGTAAGCATATATTTTCCGTGCAATTAATATTATTAATTTTTATTATTCATTAAAAATGGGAAAAACAGGGTTATTTGGTTTTGAGAATACTTTTTACACAACTATTCTAGAAAAAGAAAGTATTCTTATCATATTTTAGTCGCATACAAAAGTTTAGTCAAACTTATTTATAGATGCATTCACAACCTATCTAATATAAGTACTACTAAATTAATCTATAATCGAACGATAGATTTAGATTGAACTTTCACTTTCACTGTCAATTCCTCAGTTCTAAAGTTCTTCCTCCAATCATACCCCCCAATAAAAAAACTCTTACTCAATTACCAGCACTTCACTTAATACAATACAAGCCACGCAATGTTGGCAATCGATTCGTCTGCTGTAGCTCACATTAGCACCGCATAAACACCCTGTGGAAGCGAACCCCAAAGCAACACACGAACTCCATTACAAATCACTGAAATATTAATAAATTTTACAAAAGTGCGAACAAAATATGCGTGAAAAAGTGCTGGGTACAAGGGGTTTCCTGCCCCTCAGCAGAACTTGTGCCCGAACTAACCTTAACAACTTTATTTAATGGAATTTAAAACCACTTTTGGCCATGTGGGTGGGTGGATTGCTCGGTGGGTGGTTGAGAAAAGGTTGCGGCTGCCTGCGGCGACTGAAATTCGCACCACAATTGCATGAGCTAACCTTTGACATGAATACAACAAAAAATTTGAAAAAAAAAGTAACATATAAATGTGCTACAGTTGGAAGCAATCGACAGTAAAGTACACAGCTCGCAACATTTATATTTTATGCTTCTTTATTTTTTGTCATTTTCTGAAGCAGGCCATAAGCACTAAGAGCGAGTGAAACAGAGCATCCAATATCACTTGTATTCTCAATAACTTTTGTGTTTATTAACCGATTTCAATGTGGTTTTCCCAATATATCAAATTAATAATAGAAAACATACATTTTAAATATGAACTTTGTATATTAAAAATTGTTCAAATAAAATGGTTTTTATTGATTTGTGGGCGAAGTGGGCCTGGCGTTCCAAATTTGATATAAATGTTATTTAGATGTGGTATAGAGCTAATTACATTCCAAATTTAACTGCTCTAGCATTTATAGTTCCTGAGATCTACACGTTCATAGAGACAGAGGTTTATCTACTTTGCTTCTTGTCTTTACCAAGAATATATACTACATACTGTGTCTCGATCCGCCTTTCCTGCTTCTACCTATAACATACACTTACACAAAATTATAATCCCTTTTATTTACCCACTTTATGGGTAGGGTGTATAAAAAACACACCCCAATGCAGGGAAAAAATTCTGAAAAGCTCAACGTGAACTGGTGTCGGTACCAACTGTGCCAGCTTATGGCCAATTGAGTGTACGGCATGGCGGGTTGAGAGGGTGCTAAGTCCCAAATCCAATAAAAACGCTTCACAAGCAACATAAATCTCATTTGCCTAGGCTTTAAATATTTGCTTAAAAAATGGCTGCAGAGTTTTTTTTATGGCTACCCCTTAAAAAAGGGGTTAGATTTGCATAGAGCTTCGGTTTAAAAAATGGCGGTAATTTCTAGGCTATTTGAAATGGTGAGAAAATTTTGCCAAAATTCCGTTAGAAACTGATTTTTTCTGGGACACTCTATGCCAGCACCCAAAAGTACCCTCGCACCCAACTCACAAGCATAAAAAATCATCCAGAAAAATTGCATTGTTAGGCTAGAGAAAAAACCTATATAAGAAATTTCATTTTTACCTAATTTTTTCTATTTTTTTACAATATTCTCTTTTTCTTTTAATTTTACGTTAAAAAATGACGCATTATTATGACAAAAGAAAGAAAAGAAACGGGGTTGCTACCCTATAAGCGACCCTATAGAAGGACCCTATGGGCCGTACCGTAACTGCAAGTGCGTTGTGTGCGCTGCAGCTAAACTGTTGAAGATCTTCGGTAATCCTTGACAGTGATCCTCAATTTTTACCCTTGAGTTTCTTATACTTTATTCTACTTTTTGCCTGAAAAAAAATTGATTGTCGAAAACGGCGCGCAATTTTTTATTTTTTTTGGATTTTACAAAGAAACCGTAAGAAAATGCATCTGATTTTTAGGTTCGATTTTGTATGATTCTTGTAAGGGGTTGGAGATTTTTTGTGGCTGATTTTTCCAAGCAAGTCGAATTCAATGCACGTTAATAAATAATGACAAACAGCAGCGAGGGGTTTAAGTCGGAAGACAAAGACGGAAGGACGGCGCTAAAAATGCGGAAGTAAACAGAGGACAATTCGGAACAGGATTTCTATTTTTTGGGCACATTTGTCCTAGGGCATTGATTTGATACGTACAACTGGATGGGGTTTGCATTGATTTCCTATCGAATTGATTGGGTTTTCACCTTTTTTCCGCTCTTCGATTATTTTGGCGCGTTTTTTTGAGCTGCTGTATTAATGTGGAAAGGGATAAATATTTCTAGTTGTAGCTGATAGAAGTTCTAGAAAATTGTCCGTTCCAAAATATTTTTTGTACATTTTACAATGTAATCTAAATCTATTTAAATTTAATTTAATTTAATTTGATTTAATTTGTAAGCATTTTTAAATTATATTTATGTCTTTATGAAATAAAATTGAAATATTGAATCTGAATGTATTTGATTTAATACAATTTATAGTTATATAACAATTGTAATTTGGAAATTCTGAAATTCAAAATTTTTAAATATTAAAATTTTGGATTGAATTTTTTTGTTAATATTTTGATTAGGTTTTACAGACACAGTTCACTTAAATTTAAATAAATTTCGGAATAATATTTGAATTAATTTCAAGTAATATTTATTCCAAATTTATATAAAAATATAATTTCCAATAGAGTTAAATTTAAATATATACAATTTTTCTATAAATTCTAAACCTTTTTCTATGGTTTATTTAGATAAACTATATTTTAAGTTATGCCACTAATTCTATCTCTGATATTTTTACCCATTTTTAAACCTCTTATCTGCAATTGCATTAAAATTAAATATTCCTCGGCTTAAAGCAACCCTCGACAACCGCAAAAACCGAATTCAGACAGACAGACAAACAGTGGGACAGGGGGACAACCCCCAGAGGCAGGCAGGAAGGAGGAAAACTAAAACTAGTCTCGTCTTATTTGCTTAACGCAAATTGGTATGTCATTTTAATGCATTGCAACAACAGGATAGACTGAGAATCAGCATCAGCATCAGAATCAGAAGCAGGCAGCACCCTTATAGAGATGCCAGCCTCAGGACGGAAGGTCCTTAGTTCTCCGTTCATGCAAAGTGCGTCCCTTTACTATTTCTCCTTCTTCTTCTTTTCTTTTTTTTTTTTTGATGCTGCCAAGCGTTTATTTTCTTGATTAATTTCAATGTGGACGACGAAACTTTGTTGCTGCTCCTGTATTTACATGTCAAGTGAGTGTGTGTGTGTGTGTGTGTGTATGTGTGTGTTCGTGTTACCCCAAGTCTGTTTTTGGCAAATAATCAAATTGCCCAGACTCAGACACTGTGCGAAAAAATTGTGTTCTAAATTGGTATTCGCAGGAACTCGCCTACAAAATTTGCTATTTAACTACAAATTCTATAAATAAGCATGGTTGTCTTGTCTTTTCTTAAACACATTTTTTAAATATTAATAATTATCAGCTAAGCATAACTTTGATGCATCAGATCTCACTTAATTATGGCCCGATCTTAATGATAATTTACATAAATGATGACAGTCTGCCAATGATTTTGGATAACTACAGAATTTATGTGAGATAGATTTCTATATCTTAAATAGGTCAATGTATTCAATTTATTTTTATTGTAGGCGGAAGGGGCGTGGCATCCAACATACTATTTTATCTTTAAATGAAAAATATATTAAAAATGCTCATCAAATTCTTAAGAATTTAAAAAATTAAAACTTGTTGAAATTTAAAAAAAAATCAAATAGTAATAATATTAAATAAATACACTGCAAAAAAAATATATTATTCATTATTATTTGATTTAATTCTAAAGTTTAATTATTAATTAGTGTAATTCTAAAGTTAGCATAAACTTTAATCTAGAATTATTTCTGTGTGTCCTTAACCATTTCTAAGGTTAGTAAGAATTAAGTTCGATATGCTTGATTTTTTCTCTCAGTGTAGACATAACCGTAGCTGGGATTCAGTCTAAGGTCTGGCAAGTATCTGCAAGATTGTTTATCTTTTGTTTCTCGCTCGTTTCATTCCGAGTGACAAGTTTAATCAGGCTACGTGCAAAAGGAAACAGACAGACGTACAGACGGACGAAGAGAAAGAGAGGCAGCGATAGAGAGACAGAGAGAGAGATAGAAGAGAGAGAGAGACTCAGACGGACAGGAAGAAAGTCAAAAGGATAACTATTGAAATTAGTTGGCAGTTGGTCAGTTTTTGGTATTTTCGCATTTGCTTTTCCTGCATTTGCCAAGAGGGTAGCAGACTTTTCCTCTATTGATTTTCCTGCTTTTCTTTCCGTCTCTGTCTCTCTCTCTCTCTCTCTCTCTCTCTCACTCTGCCGATCTATCGCTGTCTCTGGCTTTCGTGGCGCACTTAAATCATTTTGGCACTTTAATGTGTGCACTCCCAGCGTACTTCCCTACACTTGTCCTGAAGTCCTGAAGGTCCTGCAGCCATTGCTCATTGCTCAGTCATATCCTGGCAAGCCAAACATTAATTTTGCAGTTTTAATTAAAACATTTTGCACCCACACACACACATGAGAGAGAAACACAGACACAGAGCTGTAGCCGAGGATACTGCAGGGCAGGCAAAGCTCTGGCATTTTCCTTATACCCTAACCAAGGCAATGAAATGGGGTATAGGCGTTTTGTGCAGGTAGAAGCTGAAAAAAAACTGAATGAAGATAGAATTATAATATAAAGAATAATATAAATATGAAGTATACAAAGAATGCGTAGATTAATATAATAGTTATTCATAATTTAATTTGCAATAAAATTTAATATACACAGAACAATGATTAAAAATATAAGAATACACAATTAAATAAAATAATAAAAACTGAAATAAAATAACAAGTAATAAAATATTAATTATTAACGAATATGAAGAAGATGATCGAAGATAACGAAAATATTAAGGTATCATAAGAAGATCCAGTTATTATTAATCGTTGGGGAAAATTCTAAGCTGTAGGTGATTAAGAAAATTTGCAAGATGAATAAAAATTTGAACAAGAATACGATTAAGGGAATATAAAAATGAAAAAAATTTAGAATATGAAGATAAATATTATATTAGTTTTAAAAGTAAGGATATAGTATAAGCTACTATTTACTTTAGTCTAAGTATAATATTGTAACTAATGAATTAGCAGCTAATCGCTAAATATAAATAAATAAATGTATATAGTAATTTATATAGTAATTTAAATAAAACTCATATTTGAAACCATAAATTTTGATATAAAAATAAAAATATATAACAGATGAAGAAAAATATTTAATATTTTCAAGTTAAAAATTCAATTAATGAAGATAAACAGTTTTTTAAGGCTTATATTTTTCAGACATAAAACTTAGCACCGCACACTCGACTGCAGCTCGCTCGCATGTTTTTCCTACAGTTTGCCATTTCCTTATGCCTCGGCTGCTGCTGCTGAACAAAGACTGCAGCCGGCGCAGCTCCACTCATAATCATAAAATGTATGCGCTGTCACCGAGGCAAGGACCTGCCCCAGTTGCCCCCCACCCTCCCCCTTGCCACTTGCCCCACACTAACCTGCCCCCTCTCCCATTTTCCTCAACTTTCCACTCGTCTGAGACACGTTGCTTGCATGTGGAAAATGCGCTGCTTTTTGCAATGCGCTTTCTCAAGTATTAGAGAGAGACAGGAAAATAGAGAGAGACAGAGAGAGAGAGAGAGAGAGAGAGAAAGAGAGAGGGAGAATCCTTCACAACAACAAGTTGTTGTAATTACGCCCCAACTCTCGGCTCAATGGCTGCTCTGATGTTTATATGAATGGGTTTTTGTGTTTATATAATCACACCAAAAATGCTGCGGCTTATGGGGAAGTTCGGTGCTAACGGTACTCTTGCAGCACGGATTTTTTACGCACTGTGCACAGTGGTAGCAAGCGATCAGTTAAGCCAGCATTAAAGGGTATTTTTTGGGCAGTTAAAGCAAGTGAACAGCAAATTGTTTATTAATTTTTGATAAAAATATATTCATTTTGTTGAAAATATTTATTTACTTATTATAAGGGAAGAATTTAAATAAATTTACAGCCTACCAAAGTTAGAATAAGACTTCTACCACGACCTTCCTCTGGAATAAAAACTTAACTAATTTAATTAAATTCCAAATTATGTAGAAAGGATTTTTAATATTTATTGTATAATAAATAAATACATATTTTTTATCAATCCAGAAAAGTATGTTCTACGAAATATATGTAGCTCTTGAATGAATCTTGTTATGTTCTAGAATTCAGTACAAATCTATATGGATTCATGAATGAATCAGATTAAATAGGTAAAAAATCGGAATTGATTTAAAATTGTCGCTAAGAATGATTGAATTAAGTACAAATCGTATAATAGTTTAATCTTAAGGTTCATAAAAAACATAGATTTTGTAGAACGTGCCTAAATAAAGAATATCATTCTTGAATCGGTAATTTGATCTTTTATTGCACTTTTGATACTGCAAATTCTTAATTTAGGTACGCAAGCTCCTGATATTTCTCTCAGTGTAGTGATAGGAGAGTAATTCCTATTTTTAAGATGTATGATATGACATTACATTTTATACTCATATCTTTCTATATACAATTAAGCTTTGCCTTCTTTACTCATTATACTATATCATATTCAATCTGACAAATTATGCACAAACACTCAACTATAAACCAAGTACATACCTACATTCTATATACATACATTTGTATATACATACATACATCCATATGTATTGTATATATCCATATATAAAGGTATATATGCATATACATTTCTTGACAATCAGAGAATCGAGCGCAATATGCAAAAGAAACTGCGCAGCATTTATGGTCATAATGTGCATGTGCATACTCAAACTCACTCAGACTTTACACTCATACTCACACTCGTACTCACACTCATATTCACACTCACACTCGGTTGCATTTGGCCACACCCATTTGCACTCAGCAGCGTGCGCTATGCTAATGCACAAAAACTGTGAGTGCAACAACAATGACAATAAAATCTAATCAGAATGCGACGGCGACAGGCGAATACGATCCACACACACTCACTCAACCCACACACACGCAGCCCACACACGCACGCATAGAGTCTAACGCTGCAGGAGGGTTGATTGCTGCCAAGAGAGTGAGAGTAAGAGTAAGAGCGAGGAGAGTGGAGTGTGAGAGAGGCAGAGTGAGCGCGAGCGTGAGCGCAGTGAGTGCAAAGCAAGCTAGACAAAAAGGAGAAGCAACAACTACAACTACAACTACAACTATATGCTGTTGTTGTTGCTGCTGCTGCTGCTGCTGCTGCTGCTGCAGCGACGCAACTGCAGGCAGGCGTTGGGTTTACCGTTCGTTTGGCTCGGCTTCAGTTGCATTCGGCCAGCCAACGAAGTCGGTTCGGAAACATTTGACATTAACATAAGCATTAACATTAGCATTAGCATTAACATAACCGTTAACATTGCTGTTTACATTAGCCATAAATCAACGCGCGTTTTAAATAAATTTCATTTTATTCAAATGTGACAAATGTAACGGAAATTATTTAAATGCAAAAATAATAAAATCAAAATAAATAAAAAAAAATAAATAGAATAAAATACTTTAAATAAATAAAACAAAAACAAACAAGAAACTATTTCTTAAATTAATAACTTAACTTAAAAAATCCAAATTAAAATATTTTAAAAATAAAACTTTAACAAAATGATGCTGCTGCAGCAACAACAACAACACTTGTGGGATGCCAACAAATCCACAGCAGCAGCAACAACAACTGCAGCAACTGCAACTGCAACAGCAGCAACAACAACAGCAACAACTACAGTTAATGCCACAACCAACAACAACAAATTGCAATTGGATAATGTTAATGCGGATAACGCTGCGGAGGAGCAGGAGGCGGGCAGCGTGCGTCTTATGCCACATAAAGAACACGCAAGAACATGTATGAAGCACAAATTTTGAACTTTCTTTAAGCTAAAATAATTGAGAATAGTTTAAGAATTTTTTGAAAATTTTTAAAAATATTTTGGAGGCTTAAAAAGCATACATGGCAAGGCTATAGTTTATGTAATATAATATTTATTTAAAGTTTTCTATTAAAAATCTGCCATTGCTAGACGTAGAGCCCGAATTTCTCAGCATCAGTTATTTATTTAAATATTTAGTAAAATTTTATAATATATGACTTTATTTTAAATTTATTTATTTGTACTTACAATTTTATTTTACTTTTATTTTATACAAACTAATATTTATTTTTATATTATTTCATATTTTATTATAGTTTTTTTTTCAATTTAATTTTAATTTAATTGAAATTAATTTACAATGTTATTTTGTTTTTATTTGATGCAACATAATATTTATTTTAATTTTATTTGATATTTATTATACTATTTGTTCAATTTATTATTAGATAAATTGAAATTAATTTACAATTTGATTTGACTTTTTTTTGATTTGCTAAATTATTTATTTCTATTTAATTTGACATTTTATTATATACATTTTATTTCATTTTCTTTTTGATTAAATTTAATTTTGTAATTAGTATTACATTTAATTTCCTTTTAAATTTTACTTCATTTTATTTTACTACTACTATTTGAGCATCTATATGATATATTAGATATATCTATATCTATCTATATATATCCCTGCCACCTGTGACTTTCACTTTTCCCCAGCCAGAATTCTGCACAATAAATTAGAACAATAAATTGTGCTCCTTTGAAAAGTGCTTGGCAATGATTACAAAGGCACACGACTGCAGTCTACTCGGAATGCGATCAAAAGAAGTGCAAGACGAGCTATAGTACTATAGCTGGAGTATTTCCATATCAGATCTAAAATTTCATGGCATTTTGCTGTTGCTCGGAGGCTGCAGCTGATGCTGATGGCGATTCTTCCGAGACACTCCCCACAGAGCGTGTGATCATTACTTTTGTTTACATTTGCATTCTCTACGTGTCCTTTTTACCTGTCCCTACAGACCGGACCCTCAGGTACTTGCCCAGCAAAAAAGAAAACGTTTTTTTCGTATCCTTAAAAAGCGGGCTGATGCGCCTTTTTTCCTTTTCCCTCTAAGACTGAGGCGTGCAATTTTTTCCTTAATTTTCCCAAAAAAAATAAAAGACCAAAAAACATAACCACAAAAGCCAAATTTTGTGTAATTACATTTAAGCCGTAGGTGCAAGGATATGCATAGAGAATACTGCCTTTTTAATTGCCCGAACAAGAAAATTTGACAGTGCTGGAAAACCCAATATAATGTCAATCGAAACATGCAGATTAGCGCTACACAGAGAGAAAAATAAACAAAAATAACGTTCAAATAAACAGAATTTATAACAAGCTCCTTATGATACTAGATTTTAATTTATGCGAATTTAAAATGCAGTTAATCTTTAAACCCCTTACTTTAAAATAGTAAAAAGGGTTTCTTAAGTTAGTGCAAAGAGATCATGTGTATAACACCCATAAAGAGGCGTGGCAGACACCACAAATCATATATATATATATATTTTTTTATAAAAAAGCATTCCAAAAACTAGAATTTTCAAGCTTATTTTCGGAATAAACTGTTTTTTATTCTCTAATTCAATAAATAGTTATTTTTATTTAAAATTTGTATAGTAACTTTTAATAGTAATATTTCCTATCGCTAGAATTTTTTCTTAAGCATCAGTTCCTTAGAAGTACGTTTTAAAACACAATTTTTTCGCTCTGTGTAGACAAACCCAATATAATATACTATATCGAAACATGCAGATCAGACTTAATGCCACTTGTAATCACCCTATGAAAAAGAGCCGCAAACTGAGGCTAAGCCTGCCCCCTACAACTACACTAACCAAAAGCCCAAAAGTCCATTACACATACACACAACACACTCACACTGATACACATTTACAGTTGGTGTCCGATGTGTAATCTGTATATTTATAATGCGACACTCACGGACTGGACATTATGCACAAGGATTCCGAAACATTCCATCTACAATATATTGTCGTAAAAATATGTTGCTTTTTTCCTCGGTTTTCCGTATGCGAAAAACACACACACAGAGATACTTTGTTTACGCCCCGGGGGAGCTATAAATTTAATATCTACTTTGCAAAACAAAAAACATACAAAAAATCGTACCAGCAAAAAAGGGAAAAAGACAAAAAATCAGCATCCTCAGAGGGTGGACAATTCCTGCAACGCCTCAGGAGCTCAGCCCCAGCACATATGTGTGTAAGTGCTCTACATGTGTGTGTGTGTGTGTGTGTGTGAGTGTGTGAGAGTATGAGTGTGTGTGTTCGAATCCTGGATTTTGAATATACATACATTCTATAGTGGACAGAGCCTTGGCAGATGGGTTAATAGTGTTACTTACGAAGAGCAGCTCGTCACCTTTTCAAGCACATAGTATTTATACACTGAGAGAAAAATAAAAGATAATAGATATACTATTTATAAGAGAATGCCTTTAAAAATTCTTTAAATAATTTGATACCTTATTTTAAAAAAATTGAAAATTTTATTTATTTATTTAAAGTCAACTATGAACAGTCGGCATTGCATTTAAAATACAAATCTGGGTAACGTAAGATTATTAATAAAATAAAAATAAAAAAGTTTAAAAGATAAAAGGTTTTATACTTTAATTTAAACAATAATTCCAATAATTCCTAACCGAAGTTTGACTTATTTATTTAAACCCTTGGAAATTCACAAAAACTTCTCAAATTATTAAATAGTTTTAATTGAATTTAGAACTATATTTTTAGATGCCTAGGTTTAAATTTGTTAAAATATTTTCTACTTGCTTTCAAATAAATAAATTTAAATAAATTTTTATATTTTCACAAAAAAAAAAAAAAAACTTGCTTTCATTACTTCTAAAATTGCTCAACTGAAAAAGGAAAACCCGAATTTCATTATAAATTCACTTCAAATTAAGCAACTTGAAAGAAATTTCAACAAAATGGAACGCTTTAAGTTGAATTTAATCTTAATCGTAAGTGCAAGCTGATTTCATTGGGGTCAGAAAGTGTTTTCTACATTTGGCACAAGGCATAAAGCAGTGGGAGAACCTTAAAAACTTTACAGCTAAATATAAACAGAGACAAGCACAGATGAAGAGAGGGAACGTAGGACGGGGGAAAATGGCAAAAGGACATGGCATTTTTGCATGTTGCGCTATAAGGAACCGTAAATACTAATGGACATTTTACGAGCCCTCGAGACCAAATGGACACAACACGATGACCAAATTGTAGACAAATTGTGGGTGTCTGTGAATGCCAAAATGCCAAAGACACTCGCTAAACAGACAAACCCTCATACCACCCTCGCAAACCAACGAGAACTTGAAAGAACGTGCCATTTGCATCAGGGTCGTTGAAAAATTCAATTGATGAGCTTACTTCCAGTTGGAGTTTATTATTATTACATTTTGGAGACAATTTTCTGCTCTTCTTGCAATTTTTCAAACGAGTTTATTTTTCTGCATTTTGTGTATACCCTGTACGCATGAAATGGTTCAAAACAGGCTAATGCCAGTCTATCTGTTTGTAGATCTCGAAACCTATAAAAGATAGCACAGCCATTTTTGGTATTTAAGTAGGTATATATCATATGCAGATCAAGTTTATTTCAAATGTTCGATGCCACTCCCCCAAAATCCATAAAACCCACATAACAAGCGTAACATTGAGCAGTAAAGGTTAAATTGCAAGCTTAATATTCATCATAAAAGATTGTTATTTGGAGTATATATTCTCTACTATTATATTTAACTATCATGAGAAAAGCATTAAAATCGGATAATAAACACAAAAGTTATTAAGGAAACAATATTTCAGGTTTTCCCTCTCGCTCTCTTAATAAGTAGTATAACAAATATGGGTTAAAGGGTATGCTGCAGTCGTGCGCATCCCACTGGTCAGCTATGCCTATTCTGTCTATAATTTTTGGTACATTTTTTTAAATTTTTGTACATTCTTTTTTTGCAGTTATGCGACACATGTCAAACTCCCCGACTCCGCCATCTCCTCTGCGATCGCTATCAGGTAAGCAACGTGTAATCCGTAATCCTTTGCCCACATTCATAGGACATGTACGTTAAATGCTCGAAGGCAGTGTACAGCCAGTACCTAGTACCTATGTAGGGTGTTGGGGGTATTTTTTTTTAACTCGTGTCTCGTGTCTCTTGTCTCGGAACGTGGCTACTTTGTGGCAAAATTGATTACACACACGAGCTACTGCAAAGTTTTGCCATTTATTGATGCCGTCAGGGCAAACACAATTTTATAGTTTCTATTTTTTTTATATTTTTATTCTGTTGCCAACCCCAAATGCTCAACGTTGGCTGCAGTTGAATAGGATGAGCAAAAGGTACGGCCTGAGGTGCCTAACTGCCGCACGTGACTGAAGTGTGACCAGCTGCAGTAAATGTGCATTCAAAAATTTTAAATGTTTAAATATATTATATAATATAAATTTACTATATATTTTTATGATTTTTCTGGAAACTAGATTTTATTCTTTTATATCAAGAAATTTATAAAAATTTATATAAAAATATTTTAAATATTAATTTGAACCACAAGTTGATCAAAATTGGTATTATATAAATAATCGATATATATTTAAATTTTCCAAAATTAATTCTATAGGTATTTATTTTCGATCTTTAATTTTTTACATATTTTCAATTTAAGTTGTAACTAATTGTGGAAACTCTGGTAGTACTTAGTATTTCTCTAACATTCCAAAATTCAGTTAAAAATTGCATTAAACGGCATTTTTCTTACTCCAACTTCAACTTAAAATCTCTGCAAAAACCCGTACTCTCTACCCCTCCCTATCTCTCTTCTAAACTCCACACATTTCACACAAATACCCCGACACCCACAACAATGCGCAGTTGCAACCCTGGCGTGGAATGCAGGCAACATTTGAAGCACAACAACCCTCAATCAACAAATATACATATGCAGAGGTTATGTTTATGCAGAGAGGGAGACAGATACTTTTGACCCTGTCGTACCCCCGCGTGACCCTCCCCTTTGTCAGCCGCTCTATGGGCTCTCTAAACAAAAATAACAATTTGTCAAAATGTAAATTTCCCTATTCTTGCGCATTTAAATGATTGTGCGAACAATTATGTATAACAGGCGACCCTAACGCGACCTTCCTGCCCTCAACCATAACAAACTGCAGCTAATCTATGCAAAAACATGCAATACCTGGCAACCCTTGTTAAAATTTATGAAATTTAAATGACAACCCTCATTTAAATAACATGCAGATTGGGCGCAATTAACAGCGTTGCCATATCATTTCATTTTTATTGGCCGCTTGGTTAAATATTGTGTCAGGAACCCTCTAAAAAAAAGGGTTGTCACCCAATCAACTGTTGCTTGCGACTATTTAACATATCATTTGAATAGCGCTGAGGTGTAACAAAAAGCAGCCTAAGTATAGGGTAACCCCGACACGCTTACCCCTTTTTTCACGCTTTACCCATAAACACACATCCCTTAGGGTTACGCGGTTAGGTTTTTTTCTCGCTTTTTTAACAGCTACTTGTTGACTCTTATTATTCAAATTGAACGCCTCTTCCGCTTGGGCAAAAAATAAAAGGGGTATTCCTCAGCCGCAGGATTAGGTTGCGTGAAGCTAATTGTCCTCGCATTAGGGTAATTTGTTTGGAGAGCTCTCGTTATATTATAATTTAGCGGGTTTTTCGCTCTTTTGATTGGGTGCGCTTTTTTGAGGCTGACTTTAACAAGGTATGATTTGGTAATTGGGGCGTTTCGGGGGCGTTTTGTGTTTATTTTGAGGCATTGTTAGGGCAAGATGTTTGAAAGAGTTGAAAGTGTGGTTTGGATGTTATGATTATAAAGAATTTATAGAGGGGCTTGGGAGAATGTTACGGATAATACAAATTTGCATTTAAAGTAATAATTAAATGGTCCGAAATTTCTTTATAATTTACAAAACGGTTTTTTTTCTTAAATCTAAATTTCATAAGGTTTCATAAATATCTATAATATTTAATAAACTTATAGGGAATTAATTTGAAAAACATGTATTGAAATTCATAAAAAAAAGAATCTAGAATTTTATACAATTATAAAAGTTTAAATTTTATATAATTTATAAGTCCTTAAAAGTTTTTATTTGTTAAGTTAAATATCATAAATTTTACTAAAATTATTTACTCCCTTAATATTAGAGGCCCCAGAATTAAATAAATTTTTATAAAAATACTTTGCAAAATTAAATAAATTTTTGGCTGTAATTTATGTTTATAAAAAAGTATTTATTGATATTTTAGCCCACTTTTTATACCCTGTACCTATTGAAAATGGGTGAAAAACAGGTTTACATATTGTATAAATGAGTAGTACGCCTTTTCAAATTACGATTATCAGCAAATCTCTGCTACACTCTAAGCCAAAATTGTGCACAATTTGCCGAAAATGCATCACAAATTTTAATGAATTTTTCATATCCCATCGATTTGTTTAATTTATGCTGAATATTCAACTAGATGTTGTAGATAGTGTTGGAATAATTGGATAGTCTGGGCACACAGGGATTTCGAACGGTTATATCTTTCCCATAAATCGCAACGCACTTTACGCTTTACGTTTGCATTCAAATAAACTGAGGAAAAACGTTGCAAAAGGGACGACGCCACGGGGCAAAGAGCAACCCCTAAAGGATGGCAAGGGAAGGGAAGAGAAGAGAGGGGAAGAGAACAGAGAGTGTGCCACATTCACACATTTGGGCTCATTGTGTGGCAGCAACAGCAGGAGCTGCAGCAGGACATCTGCTTGCAACAGCCACATCACCTGGCAACGCTGCATGCCACATGATTAAAATGGAAATGCTGAAAATATTGTGCAGCAAGTTGCGCCTGCAGCTTCTTGACTCTTGCAACAAAAAAAGGGAAAGGCAAAGGGTTTGCTGCAACAAACTTTTGCTGCCAATCGCAAGTTGCACCCCAAAAAAATAAAAATGGAAATTCTAAAATGGAAAATGGAAAATCCGCAACTCGTGCATACAAATAAATGTAACGAATTGTTCTTCGCATTTCTCAGAGGGTTGTTGATGGTTGTAAAAAGGGGGTAGAGAGTGTAGAGTTTGCTGGTTATAATTTACAATCAAATTTTTCACTGTGTAACCCTTGATTTGAACTGCGTCGCTGCTAATTATATTATACACGATTCCTTTACGCTTACCAAGCAAAAGTCATAAAAACAGCTGCCCACATCGAAAAGAGTTTAATTTTTTAAGTTTTATGCTCGGCACCCGCATGGACAATTAATCCTTCCACCAGGACGAAACTTCCAAAACTCCTAAACTGATTTACGGATGTTCTGATCAACTGACTGCAGCAAAAGCCGCTTAAAACTATCATTTAAAGCAGAATTCCACGGGGTTGTTTGCCTAAAGAGGGTGCTGCACTCTATTCAGATGCCTGAATCATAGCTCTTAAAAAAAATTTATATTGTTAGATTTTTTAAAGAATTATTTTATTTAAAATATATATATCTAATCTACATTATATGCTTAAACTTTCGATTCTCGATGGAAGTTGTATATAACAATAATTCTTTCTAAATTTCATTCAATGCTCAAAACTTCCCTTTCAATTTCTTTAGATATTTTAAAACAAATTGAATATTAAACAATATTTTAAGGATTTAGTTCAATTCAAACATTTATTAAAAAATTCTATTTGAATTTTTATTAATTTAAATATTTTTTAGACAAAGACATTTATTCAATTAAATAATTGCGTAACATTTGAAGTTAATGAAATTACTGAAAACATTTTCTTCAACTGAATATATTTTAGTTTAAACTGTATTTAAGAACTGAAAATTGTTTTTAAAAATTTGTTAAAATGATCTTAATAATTTTAAGGGTTTTTTTTAATACATTTTACAATTTTAATTTAATTTTGTTTCTTAATATATTATATAGATTCCCACATACAAATTTATTTCGTTTAAATTCGGGGCTTTACTTTACCCTATAATTCACTTATCTTTTATTTATCTGCCAAGTCCAATGTTCTTTTGACATTAGTTTCACATGCCTAAAAATTATTTTCAAATTAAATTACGATTTTGCTAAAAACTTCCTCCCCTCTCAATCCCTAGCGCAGCTGTAAAGTTTGTCAAAACGTTGTTTTGTTTCGATTACAGGAAGTTGCTCTATGTGCGATGCTTTGATAAATTTTACAGCCATTCTTTTAGGCTGTAAATCAATAAATTTCCATGACATATTATGAAATTTGAGCACTGCACAGAGCGTAAAAAAGAAGAAAAAGCTTCCTGTGTTATAGAACCAAGGCTATTTTTTCAATTATTATGCATGATTGAATTTTTGGGCAGGAAATTTTGGTTGTGTTTTTTTTTTTAAGGAGAGGGGAAGACTTTAGTTCGGGGGTGAACCCTTCCGCTTGAGCGTCTATCGGCAGCTAACCGCAGGACATGGCAGGACATAGGCCAAAAGGCGCCATTCAATTGGAAGATTGAATAAAATTTGCCTTAAAATAGCTGAAATATTGAAAACGAAGCTACTTCAACTTCATTGAGTTGGAAAATTGAAAAATGCGCCCGAGACATATTTATAAATAGTTGAACTAAAGATAACGCAAATCTTCCCTGCACCCATAAAATGGTTTAAAGAAGGGGTATAATAATGTGGTAGAAATTTATTTTATAGGCTGTTTGCGTAAACCTGAAAGTATATATATTTTAGATCACAGCTGAGTCGATCTATTTCTCTCTGTCGATCTGTTTGAACGCCCTGATCTAGGTAACTATAAGAGCTATAACAGTCAAATTTGGAGTGTAGTTAGATATTTACGATAAGCAGATCAAGTTTATTTCAAATGCTGCATGCCACGCCCATTTTGCCCACAAATTAAATAAAACTCTATAACTTGTATTATTTTAAACTTAGAAGGCTGCCATTAAGAATATATTTTCTTTGTCATCATATTAATATATCATGAAAAGACAATTTAAATCGGTTAAAGAATATTAAAGTTAATATAGTAGGAATATAAAATTGTATGCTTTCTCTCGATCTTTCACTGGCAGCCCGACCCTAAAAGCGTGCTACAGAAAAACAGAAAAAAATTATGTGAGATTGCAGCAGAACTTTATATGATATTGCGTACGACTGAAGGTCTTAATTTTTGTATTATTGTTTATATTCCAAATCTTAGCACTATCCAAAATATCTAACACTAGGCGCCAGATAAAAATTCTTTCTTTAAACCACAATTTTGATTCCCATCTTAGGATAAAGAGTTTTTATTTATATTTTAAGAGATATATATTTTCCTCTCCATGTTTAGAGTTAACGCCAATTTTTCGTTGTTTTTTTTACAGACTGTGGCAAGAGCTACGAGGAGGAGGAAGAGGAGCTGGAGGAGCAGGAGGCGCAGAATCTGAGCAGCAAACGCAAGCAACTGGATGCGGCACGGGAGGATGAGGTGCTGAATCTGACGCCGCCCTCCAAGCGTTTGGCGCTGGAGGAAACCAAAGAGGAGGCCAGAGAGGAGACAACGACGGAAGCAGCGGGAGGGGCAGGTGGGGCAGGAATCCCGCTAGCATTTGGTGCTGAGGAGCTGCAGCAGGCGATGCAGTTGCAGCTGCACAGCTATATCGAAATGGTTCGTCAGCTGGCGCCGGATGCGTTTCCCAATCCCAATCTGGCAACGCAGTTTCTGCTGCAGAATTCGCTGCAGGCCTTGGCGCAGTTTCAGGCGCTGCAGCAGCTGAAGCAACAGCAGCGTCCAGTGGAGGCACCGCGACATTATTCGACTCCGATCTGCAAGTCCCCCCTGCGTAGTCCCTCCCTGAGTCCCGTGGCACGCAGTCAGGAGCAGCTTCCGCTGCAGCAGCGAACGCCGCCCAATTCTCTGACCTCCATGGGTCTGAGTAGCGCTGTTATGACTCCCAATACTCCCAGCATGCAACAGCTGAGCGGCAGCTGCTCCAGCACACCCAAGCCGCCGACAGGTGGCGCCACAGTGGCCACAGTGATGGCCACCAAATTGGATCAGTCGCCGGAGGAGACCACCGATCTGGAGGAGCTGGAACAGTTTGCCAAGACCTTCAAGCAGCGTCGCATCAAGTTGGGCTTTACCCAAGGAGACGTGGGTCTGGCGATGGGAAAACTCTATGGAAATGACTTTTCCCAGACCACAATTTCTCGCTTTGAGGCCCTCAATCTCAGCTTCAAGAACATGTGCAAGCTGAAGCCCCTGCTCCAAAAGTGGTTAGAGGATGCGGATAATAGCGTGGCCAAATCGGCTGGAGGAGTCTTCAACATCAACACAATGACCACAAATCTGAGCAACACTCCGGAGAGCATTTTGGGCAGAAGACGCAAGAAACGCACCTCCATTGAGACAACCATCAGAGGGGCCTTGGAGCAGGCTTTCATGATGAACTGTAAACCCACCTCGGAGGAGATCAATCAGCTCTCGGAGCGCCTGCATATGGACAAGGAGGTGGTGCGGGTTTGGTTCTGCAATCGACGGCAGAAGGAGAAACGCACCAATCCCGCCCTGGATCTCGATAGTCCAACGGGAACTCCTCTAAGTAATCACGCCTTCGGTTATCCTCCCCAAGTTCTCAATATGTCCAATGGTCATGCGGGCTCCATGTGCGGCAGCTCCATTAGCTCGGGAGAATGAGCTGGGAATGAGTGTTGGCCAAATAATCGATATTATCGATAACCAACAATCGATAACCGACAATCGATTGTTCATTGTCAAAATCGATTAATCGGGGCAAACTATTTTTAATGTCTAAAAGCTAATGTAACGAGTTAGTGTTGGCAAATCATCGAAAGCAGTTACGATATTATCGATAGTTAGCAAATCAATCAACCCCCGATTGTTTAGACTCACAAACGATTAATCGAGGCATACAATTTTGATTGTTTCAAACATAATATGGGACTACAATGTTGAAAATTGAAGAGACATATGTAATTATTGTATCGATTTATTTCCTATATTATAATCTTGAATCCGAAAATTGTATTAATTTAAACTAATTAAATTTTTATCAATATAAACTGGATTTTTGGATTCATCGATTAATCGATAGTTATCGCTGTTGGTGCCCACTGTCGATGTTTTGCCAACACTACTGTGAATTGTACATAGATAAATAGAATTCTTCCACAAAAGAACACATTCCAAAACAAAACTAAAAACTGCATATCGTTTCCCTCCCCCTCTTCCTAATCCTACTAGAAGAGTCGTATCAGCAACAGCATCCTCTACGAATTTACAAATATATATCCTATATCTAACATATTAGAGACATTCTATTGGATCCATGTAGTCGTTTATATAGTTTATATTCGGCAATGTTCTTACTATAACCTATTCATAACTGTTGTGTGTGTATATGTCTGCCCATCTATCGATCTGAATACTAATATTTATACTAATCTTATGCTAATTATATCTAGTATTAATCTATGTAAAGTATATGATAATGATATTGTTGTACGATGTCCAATTGTAAATTGATCTTAACACTTAGATCTAACACAAAACAAACAAACAAGTAAAAAACACAAACAAAATGAAATTTCAATAAAAATAACAAATATTATGAACTTAAAGCGAGTAAAGTTGTATTTATTTTCGGGAATTTAAATTATTTAAATTGAAATTTAAATGGTTTAAAGAGTGTCTATAGGTGAGATATATCTTTCGATATTTTATTTAAATTTAACTTACTTTTGTTAAATTTACTGGAATATTCTTAAAACTAACTTCTTAAATCTAGCTCTATTTAATTTAAAAACAATCTTGAAATAAAATTTCAATGATAATTGACACCTTGAATTGTTTTCGATTCCGTGTATAAACATAATTTTAATCCTCGGGTCTTCAGTTTATAATTCAATTAGGTGCCATAATACGGCAACCCCTTTTATTTTTATTTTTTTGAGACTCTCTGTCCTATGTACACTTGAATCTCATTAGAAGCTCCCTAAATAAATATTTAACTACATATTTAGTTAACTGATTTTAACCCCTTGCCCGAACTGAGCCCAAAGAATCCATTCCAGGCCGTTTAGACGGACAGGACACGCGCCAAGCGCAAACACACCATTTTTTAATAAACTTCCTGCCCTTGCAACCCCTTTTGAGAGGGGTGAGAGAGGGAGAGCCATTGTTGTTGTTGTTGGGCTAAATCTCGGGACTGGATTTGTTGGATAAGAAATCACTTCATCTTCTGCCGTGTGCGACACTCAATATGGTACGAATCCCCCCGAACTGAAAACCCTTATTTGTATATTGAGGCAAGCGTGTAAATCCATTTGACCATCCCAACCCCCTATCCGGAGTTAAACGATGTGGGAAGGGGTTTAGCGACTTTGCTGCCGTTCTCTGATTCGCTTAGGACGTCTTTTGCCTTGGAGTGGGAGAGAGAATGAAGAAAGAGCAGGAGAAAAAGGGTTTATGCCATAAATTCACACATAGTTATAACATATGATGTTGGGGTTTGTTGTGGGTCTTTTTTTACAGATACTTTAGACACTTAAAGCTAGTACCAAAGCTAAACTGTTGAATATTGAAATAAAACATTAAAGGAAACGGAAATAAAAGTACATACGAATGAATCAAAGCGCAAATTACAATTATTAAAGGGGGAAAAAATATATAAATATATGTACACAAAAATATATCTAAATTAAAGTTCAGATTAAAATTGGGAACCAATTAATAATTATATAGAAAAATGTAGAGAATGAAAGAACTTTCGGAAATAGTCAATCAACTGTACACTGAAACTGTTTTATAGTCTTAAACCTGACTCTATGTACCAACTCACAGCTCGCGTTACGCGCTCTATTTGAAATTGCGCTCGAACGTAATACACCAAACAATCCAACAATCAAGTTATTAACCCTGTTTTTACCTATTTTAGGGTACAGGGTATAAAAATAGCCCAAATTAAAATTATATAAATAAACATTCAATATTTATAATTTTTATTTGTAAGCTTATATTTGATTCATTTGATTTGTAATCTTTAATTGAATGCCACTCAAAGTTGACGCTCGAATGTCCTCTATTAAATATCCTATAAAAAAAGCAGAGAGCTTCTTAATTTTTTCTGAACATGTTTTATTTTATATATAGCTAATTTGAATTCTGTTTCTCAAGCCATAAGTTTTATTTAACTTCCAGTTCACAAATCAAACGACTCTCAAAAGCGCTTTCAAGCGCTGCCAGATTAAAAAATCTCCCTGAAGTAGACCTTAAGAGGGCCTTGAGCTGCGGGCAGCACTCACAAATAATTGGTACACTTGAGAGCCGGGCTCTTTGAATGTTATCAGTCCGTTGCAGACATTCGTTTGAAAGCAAATGTGCACAGTTCTGAGACCCCATATTCAAAATCGCCACCCTCTCCTCTGCACACTCTGCCCTCTGGTCATTTAACTGGTCAAATAGCAGGCGGGTGGCTTGGATTGGCGATTGAAATTTGGGATTAGTTATAAAGAGAGCAAAAAATAGAGCTGAAAGGAGTCGAGGGAGCCGAGCAGAGCTGGAGGCTATTATTTGTGGCATGTGGCATGGTGGCAGATCGGCAGCATCTGATTTGATTTGAGCACTTTGATAGATTTCACTGCTTTTATTTTTTCGTTTTTTTTTTTTCGTTTCTTCATCATTTTCTGCATTTGCAAATTGAATTCCATTTTGAGAAATGTATTTGGCCAACAAACACTCGCCGCCTTCATTTATAACAATTTAATGAAATTTTCCAATGCGTTTTCATAATGTACATATACTTATGTGTGGCAGTGTGTGTGAAAGCGAGCGTTGCCACCCTGTGAAATCATTAATCATTGCCAGGGCTAACGAAAATTAAGTTTATCTTACATTTTGGCCAAAGTTTTGCTAGTTTGCTTAAAGTGAATAAAAGTCTCAAGCCTTTTTATACTAAAAATATTTTTGTTAAATCTAGTTTATTAATATTTTAATTTTTACTTAAAACTTTTGTTTTATTTTCGTGCATTTTTCTTCAGTTCTATTTGAATTTATCACAACTTGCATAATATCTCGAAATTATTAATAATAATATATTTTTTTCTTAATCTATGTTTAATTGAATTCAAATTTGTACTTTTCCTTTACCTAAAAAATATTTTATATTTTCCCTCAATTTCTTGTATTATAATTTGATTTAAATAAAATATTTTAAAACATGTTTTAAGAAATTTTCTTAATTTAAAATTTTAATATGTCTATACCAAAAATTATTAAATATTTTTGCGCAATTTTCCTTAACTGATTTTGAATTTCCCTTAATTTGCTTTCACTTCTTGAAAGTTTTTCAATATATATAAATTTAAATTCGTCTTAAAAATATTTTTAATGTTGTGCTTCAGTTTCTTTAATTTGCAAAATAAATTCTTAAAAATGGATTCGAATTTGTAGAGTCTGAATAAAGCCTGATGACAATTTATGCTGGCAAATGGAAAACGCTTGGAAAATTCTCTAGCTAGCATATGTTAAGTTTCTGCGTGATTGCTTGCGAATTTGATGCTTTGAATTTCAATCGCAAGGGGGGCCAAATGGCATACGAGTGCACCCCTTTTGATGGCAGCCTGGCAGCCTTTGTTGTCAGGACTTGTGCAAACATTTGGCCAACAAAACACAAAAAAAGCAAGTAGAAACGAGTCAGAACAAGCCCAATTGAATTACAATGAAAATATGAAATGAGCAAGAAAAGCAGCATAAAGAAAAACCGTCATGTTTTTCAGCTTGTGCCAAGCAAATCGCAGAAAATTAAGCAAACATGCGACGAAACAAAGAGAAATCTACAGAGCTTTTGTATAATGTAGCATATATGGGAATATACAAGTATGCTATATGTATATATATATATATATACATATCGGATGCTTTGAGGCAACTGAGAAATTGTAAAGTGTGGGCCAGGGCAAACAAATAACTCGTAACTGGCAAAAAAGCGCAAATTCAATATTTACGCATACAAAACAAATGCGAATCCCCAGACGACAATGTGATTCCCCTTTTTGTGTCCTGTTGGTCGGCAAACAAACTGAAAATATAACAAAATGTGGCAAAAAAGAATACAAAACAGCTTCTTCAAATTTCTAGGCTACAAAAAAAATTAAACCACTTTAAAATAAGGTGCAAGAGCAACGTCCAAAAGTATGTCATTAAAAAATAAATTTAAATTGCAGCTTAAAAAAAAAAATGGCGGAAAATTTGCATATGTCAAGTCAAGCTTTATAGAAGAAAAACATAAAATTAGGGTTGTTATTGTTCTATTATTTAATTTAAATTTTTCTATGCTTATAATATATCTTCCATACATTTATTTAAATTTAATTTCATTTTGTAAATAACAAATTTTTTATTTTAAAATATTATTTGTGAAAAGTGGCAACAATGCAAAATAAAAATTAGATTACACATTTCTAGACATTTCAACCATTAAAGAAAAACGATAAAAGCAACGCCCAAAAGTATGTCATAAAAAGCATAGAACTTTAAATGGCGGTTTTAAAAAATGGCTGAGAATATTTGCATATGGCTGCCCACATTTAAAAACGTACCCCTATTCCCAGCTGTTCGTCAATTAGTTGAAAAACTTTTGAGCCCAAAAATCAAAGCGATAAACACCCCCTGTGAGGAGTGCGGAATTTGGGGCGTGAACTGAAATCAACACCATCAAAGTTCATCCTTTTTTTTGACATGTTTACACATTTAATTAACTTACACGCGCCCAAAACTTCCGCTGACCAGGATGAAATGTGCCAGATAGTGCGAAGCTAATCACACGCCCAGAGTGTAAACGAAACCCTTGGCGACAACAACAAGAAATGGGATTAAGGGTTTCAGGGGGAAGCTTCAAATTGGGGCTAAGAAAACAGCAGAAAACGGGTCGGGTTTTTTTTTTTTGACAATTTGAAACCATTTCAAGTGGTTTAATCATTTAACGCACATCATAAAAATCGCATCAAGTGATTTTTATTTACACGCACAACAAAGGAATGCCAGAAAAAATCAGCAAAAACTGGGGAGAAATATGTGAAAGTATTTAGAGCATCCCAAAGGAAACCCTTTGAAATGAATGTTATCAGCTAACAAGAGACAAAAAACTCCAGCACAATGTGAAGATTAATTTGATAGCAGAACTATCACATTAAAAAAGAAAAGATATTAAAGCTGTTAAGAGCAGATTTTTAAAAAATTTAATTAATTTATTTATTTCATATTTAATTATCAAAAAATTCTATATATTTAAAAAATTTTATATAATTAAAAAATTTTGTAATATTTTGGGTTACTTAAGTCAAGCAAAACTTTAGGTATAATTTCGACAAAATAATAGTTTTCTTAAGAATAATATCGCATTAAATTTGATATGCTTAATAATTATAATATATTAAAAAATATATAAATATTTATTGATATATATTCTAATACTTATTATTATCTTCTTTCTGTTGACGTGTCATAACAAAATATTTTATTTAATAAAAATATATAATTATATTAAGCAATTTTTAAAAATGTTTGTATTTTTTGTAATCACATTATGATTTAAATTTTGCTTTAATTAGACAGAAAACTAAATTTAACCCTAAAATTTGAAACACGCGCTTAATTCACACTTCTTCTGGCAACACTCTAGCGTAAAACCGTTTTTACTAAGTCTGGCAGCGCTGGCATGTACATATTTTTTCACATAGGTGGCATCACTAAAAATATTAAACTTAGCCTGGTTTGCAACCATTAGCACAATTGTTATAAAAATGGTGATTTTTTTATTTGGTGAAAACTTGAAATAACTGGTTTCATCGAAAAACGAGCAACAGATGGCGCCAAAAATATTTCAAACGCAGCCATCATAGACAACTGTGGTTATCGGTTTTGTTAAAGTAGTATTTAATACGACAAATAGATGGCGCAACAAAACAATTAAAAGGTGAGCGAGGGAAATCCCTAAATATTGTTTCCTTAATATATTCTGTATTTATAAACCGATTTGAACGTTATTTTCAGGATATTTAATATAATAGTAGAGAGTATATATTTTCTATTACTTACGTAATATTATTCGGGGTATAACGATTAGGACGAAACGAGGGTGTGTTATCCGATATTTGACATAACATTTATTTGCTTATGATAGAGATACATTTAAATATCGAAAATGTGTTATAGATCATATAGTTTTCGTGATCTAGACAGACGGATAGACGGGACTGAAGCGACTCAGCTCGTCATCCTGATCTATGATATATATATTTTGTGACCTGTTGCATACATCTGCACCAAGTAATATAATATATAAGGATACAGTATATAGGGAGAGAGAGGTGCTCAAGTTGTTTTCGGTGCGAAAAACAAGGAGCACAAAAGGTAAGAAAATTATTTAAAATATTAACGAAGTGCATTTATTTCTTTTTTGCTGCGAAAGTTTTTTGTTTTGAATGGTAAGAGGAAATGCCCCGAAGGGCTTGAAAGGGCGCCCGACATCCATTCGCCTTGCGCCTTTTGTGTGGACTTTTAACGCATTTTTTCAGAACTTTTTAATTCCTTGAGCGCACGAGTTGGCGTTGTCTTTCATTGGGATGAGTTTAGGCGGCTCTTGCGCTTTTTTTTTTCCTTTTTATGCTGGGTACGTAGTTTACATAACAGATGTGACCAGAATAATTAACAATTGTCCTCGTCGAGTGACCCAAAAATTATCACTCCCCAGAGCAGGCAGCGAATCTTGTTGTCGTTGTTGTCCTTTCGATGGGCCATTTTCAGTTGGCTCTCCTGGCGTTAACTGCGTGGGTGGAGCCAGCGCATTAATTTTGCAGGGTATTCGACCTTGTTCGAAGTACCCTCGAAGGCGCCTCACTGTAGGGGCTTGCACACAAGTTGCGTCATCTCTTATGCCGGTAGGTAAACATTGAAGTGCTCTAAAAAATAAACAACCGATTTTCAAACTAGGGTATTTTTTGGACCTTGTGCTTTTAAAATGTACGAAAGGCTGCCAGCAAGAGTTAGGCAGCGAGAGTTTGGCCAGCAAAAGTTGGGAAGCGCGAGCAATATGAACGTCATTGCTTCGGATCGCAGGAAAACTCATCCGCATTATTGCCACAATTTTCCAGAGCATGGTAGATCTCCATTAACTGCCGGCACTACACATTATAATATATAAATAAAAGAAACCACCCTCCACACGTCTGAACCACACGACTGCACACACCGCACTGTAATTAGCAGCGCTGCAGCAGCAGTATTTATAGTGCTTGCAGGCTGTGCTGTCGCTGTCGCTGTCTCTTGATCGGTTCCCGCTAGAGAGAAAGCCCCACAGAAATCCACTTACCAGTCCGCTGCTGTAGTAAGCGAACAAGTCGCTAGCTGGTGGCTGCGGCGCTCGCTCTATGCAGACGCTCATTGGCAGCGCTTGGTCGCTCTCCTGTTTTCTCACTCTTGCTGGCACAGTATAGTGTCTGCTATTTTCGGTTACGTCCGACTGTAAACTGTAGTCTAATTGTTCCGCTTTTGGCTCAGATGTGTTTCAATATAGCTGAGTCCCCCACAAAAATAACAGCTAACATCCAGACTCATCCCGAACTTAATCGGCAGCTGGTCACATTAGTTTTTATCCGAGAGACTGGGCGTATGTGTGTCAGAGTTGCCAACAGTTAGCCAGAAATAGCGAGAAATCAACTAAAAAAGGTTAACATAAATTTTGAATAAAAAAATAAAAATAAAACTATAAAAACTAAAAAAATGAATAAGAACAATATTAAATTAAAACCAGAATGGGCGGAGCAGATCAGTCGGACGGGCCCGACTGTCTTATACCCTGTGCCAAAGCTCGCGCTGCGCGCTCGCAAATACAGTATAAAATATTTTAAATATAAATATATAAAACTGTCATACATAACGTAGCAGCAATTCTTCTTCTTACTGTGTTATGTGCGCCAGTTTTAACGGCCGCGCTGCTAGAGGGCGAGCGAGTTGCCGCCTGCAATATTGTTTCGCCAATAACTCCTGTATTTATTAACCGATTTCAATGCGCTTTTCAGGATAGTTAAATATAATGAAAGAGGGTATATATTCCAAATAACAACACTCTATGTTCAATTTTACGCTTGTTATTCGGTTTTTATCGATTAAGGCGTAAAGGGGGCGTGGCATCCAAAATTTGATCAAAGCCTCATCTGCGTATGGCATAGACCTACAAACTACTGAAGACAGAATTTATGTAAATAGCTCAGTGTGTCTTAAATTGGCGAATGTATTTTATTTCATTCATTGTAGGCGACAGGGGCGTGGCATCCAAGATTTGAAATAAACTTGATCTGCGTATGGTACACACCTTTCAAAAGAGACCAAAACGGCTTCTCTAGCTTCTATAGTTTAGAAAATCTCAGCGTTCATACAGACAGACAGACAGACAGACGGACAGACAGACAGACAGACAGACAGACAGACAGGGCTAAATCGACTCAGCTCGTCTCCCTGATCAAGAATATATATAGTTTGTGGGGTCTGCCACGCCTCCTTCTGCCTGTTACATACATTCGCACAAAGTTATTAACCCTGTTTTTCCCATTTTTCAAATGGGCACAGGGTATAAAAAGTATATAAAATAAAATAAGCATATTTTATTTAAATTAAATTTATTTTAAAAACATTTGAAATTAATAACACTGCAATTCAACTATTTAATTTAATTTAATAATTTTTAAATATAGACAAAATATGGAAAAATACTAAAAAAGGCTAAATATAATAAAAACAGCAAATATGAAAAGCAAAGAAAATAAGCTGTTTAAAATTTTGCCGGCTAAAGCTGTTAAAAACACCAAAAAAGGCCAAGTTGTCCGCACTGGCGGCAGAGCAACAAAAAATAACGGACATAGACGTTCGTGGAGATGTCTGAGAGCAACAAAAGAAAAGCAAGGAAAAGAAAAGAAAAGGCAGAATGAAAACATGAAGCTAAAGTTGAAGAGAAGCTGAGGAAAAAACTGACAGAGATAAGCCGAAGAGCCAAACGTTTATAAATTGGTCGCTAGTGTGGCAGCGTACAATGGTAATAAGGCCAACACAAGTGGGCGCAGGGGCGGTGGGTGTGGTGAGGGGGCGTGGGAGGTGAGAATGCGTGTTGGCTGTAGGCGGTAATCGGCGTAGACGCCAATTGAGATGTCAGCCAGCAAATAAGAATGAAATGTGTATAAATATTTTGCGAAGCTTCCGATTCGATACAAATGGCGTATTGTAAGGCAGCGCGTGTAATTTAATATGCATAAATCGATACTTTGCCCAGCCTCCCGCCCCGCCCCCCTTTTACATTTACATTTACATACACAAGTACAGACGCGCACACACACACGCACGTGTACATCTACAGCAGTGTTGCCAATTTAGCGCTTTTTTTTGCACAGATCTGTGATGTTTTTTTGAAGATTTCAGACTGGCAAAAATGTTTTAACCATTATTTTTTACTTCAAGTTTTAATTAATTAGTTTGTTGATAATTTCGAATCTTTATAAAACATTTGTATCAGAGTTATCGATTAATCGATTATTGTTGCATCTCATTAATTGCATTGATTATTGAAATTTAGACTAGAAAAAATGTTTTAACCGTTTTTTTTTACTGATTATTGAAAAACTTTACTTCATTTTTTATAAATATTTATAATTAAATCAAATAAAATTAAGATAATAAAAATGATTAGCGAAATGAACATCCATCCATGACAATCAAACCCTAGTTGGGGTTATTGTCCTGCTCGACAGTTTCCTCAGAGTCGCGATCCATCAAAGTTTGCATTAAATAAAATCTTGTATTAGACCCAAGCGTACACCCAGGAAGGCAAAGATCCCAAATAAGATGGCCAGAATCAGTGGGTCTCCATACAAAGCTCCACGAACACCAAAGAAATAAGGGAACTGAAAAATAAAAAGGATTGCAATAACGATAATAGCTTATGATATTTATAATCAATATAAGTTTCATCTGCATTAAGTTTGCAAACAAATCATTGAAAATCATTGAAAAATTGTATTTCAAATAAAACATTATACTAAAACTAATATAAAAATTAATTTTTGTTATTTTAGAAACCGCACGCTGTACGTTTATAACTTACCTGGTACTGCTCACTGCTATAGCTCTGCTAAAACTAAATTTATATTCGAACTGCCTGGAATCCATATAAATTGTGTGACGTATATTTCATAGGTTCCTACAGTTATTTACAAATATTTCTATTTAATCGATCTTGTATCAGACCTAGAATAAATTTATAAAAAAATTTAATAATTTTTATTATTTATAATGGATGAAATTTTAATCCAATTAAGTTTGCAAGCAAAATTGAAAATGGCTTTGATTTTTGACAAACCTCTGTTTCTAGCTCTGTTTTTTGTTTAGATTTAGCCTTTTTTGGCGGTTGGCAAGACTGCCGCACACACACACATGCACAAACACACTCACACATACACACACACACACACACATATATTACCATACACTCTTCGTGCTCCTCTTAAGCCATTGGCATGCCTCAGACGCATTGTGCTTGCTGTTTGTATTCTATTTTGAGCGCAAAATTGTTATTTGTTTTTATATATTTCCCCTCCCACACATGTATATACATACATATATCTGTGTCTGTGTGTGTTTGTGTGTGTGTGTGTTGAGTCCTATTCGCATTTTGCATATCTAGAATTTATGTTTTGTCATACAGTTAACATTTTCCGCAGATAAGCACTTCTGCCACATGGCGCTTTGTTGTTTGTATCGCAAATAATTTGAAAAGTCATTTTATTCAATTTGAATCGTACTTGCGAGTATTGAGGCAATGACTACGGGACTACAGGATGACGGGATGACGGGATGATGGGATGATGGCATGATGGGTCTACGATTCTATGGGACTAAAGGGCTTTTGCTCTCCATTTAAATGGCAGGAATGAGAGCATGAAGCCGTTGTTTGCTCTTTGAATTGAGCGTTTTACAATAAGTTGGAGCTGGGCGGAAACACCGGACAGTTGGATGGATAGACGGATAGACGACATATTGATTTCCTTGATAAATACTTAATAAAAATCCACTTAAGTGCCGGGGCTCAAGTGATGTGTTTCAACTTGGCTCAGTTCAAATGGCTTCAGCAGTAAGCACAACTATCAGATGAAGGCATATTTTTTGCCAGGTTTTCCGGACTTGGGAAATAGTAATATACACTGTTGAAAATTCTTGAAAGTAGGCTTGAAAGTCATATAAAGAATATACAATATTATAATCATAATTGATTGGGAATAATTTTCTGCAACTTAAAAGATCTGTTGTATACCTCACATAAGATATATATGTTAGTATTTATGGTTCCTTACGGTTCTCCCATCTATTAAATCAATTTCTGAAACAATTCATATATTTTTAGAAAATCTTGTAATAAGTTTTGAGGGCTTAGAAAAGAAAGATAAAAAGTTTTTAGAATAATAATTATACATTTCAGTATTATATTATTATGTAACGATTCAGAATAATCTCCATTTTGATATGATATCATTATGAAACGTGTAAGAAACAGCGAAGATATGTAATAGACAGCTTTCTAGATTCGGTGGAAGATACTGTGGGGGCATTAGAATAATAATTATACACTCCAGTATTATTATATTATTTAAAGATTAGGAATAATCTTTATTTGGATATGATATCATTATGATACGTATAGAAACAGCGCAAATATGTAATAGACAGCTTACTCGACTTGATAGAGGGGAGTATCATGTTTAATCGGTAGAGAATTCGGGAAAAACTTTAATTATCTTGCAGTGATTATTGAAACACCAAGGCCAGAGTCTTCTACTGTCGAGTACGTACGACTGTAGCTCTTCGAGAAATTCATCTGTTTTATCCCTACTGGTATCCACTGTGAACAAAGTGTAGTATATTCAAGGGAAATACATTTTATTACCAGACTTTCTATGCTTTGTTCGATATCATTTAGTATTCGTTTTGCTTTCGAATTATTCAATTATTTCATTAAAATTGCATAATGCTCTGCATAAATGCGCAATTTAGAGAGCGGAGAAAAGAAGAGGTGAGGAAAGTGGTATGAAATCTTTTCATTCACTTGATAGAACAAGAAAAATGAGAGTTTATCCTCTGCAGTCCCAGTTGGCTGGGCAAACCCCAAAACCACTTTGCAGACTTAAATTCTGGCAGTATATTTGGCAGATTTGTTGCTTTTGCTGTTGTTGTCATTGAACTCTTGCACTTGCCACAAATTTGAATCATTAACAATGCAAAGAAGCTATTCGAACGGACACTGGAACTGTAACTGAAGTTCTGCCTGCAACGGAACTGGGCACTTGCAAGAGTTTTCAAGTGGAGTTCTTGCAAATCCTCCACACATACACTCAGAAAAACTTGGTGTTCGTCGGTATGTGTGTAAACTTGAGCAAACTTTGGTGTTTTTTTGTTTTAAAAAATATTGACACGCAAAGTTTGTGCAATCAGCAAACAAATTACTTCATCAATTTTACAAAACAACAGAAATTTAAGATCTTTTAAAAAGTTTTGCCTGCCAACCAACAAGGCGTAGTGCCCCCCTATCCCTTTCCCTCCCTTTCCTTACCATCCTCTCCCTTCCCATCCCTTTCCATCCCATCCGTTCCCTTTCCATCCCTTCCCTTCCCATTCCATCCATTCCCTTCCGTTCGGCCTTGGCGCTGTCAGGAAAATGCGGAAGTAAGCGAGGCGAACAAGCGGCGCCCATTGCCACGCCCACTGCTTTACGCCCATGGGCCGGACACCAGCTCGCTGCTAACTTGGCCCAAAAAACTTGGCTCGGCGCTTTGTTGCCTGCTCGACACACGCATCGGAGCCCAAACTTCTGCGGGCTGGCTCACCGTCACACTCTGGCTCAGAGAGCGAGATGGATAGAGAGAGAGAGAGAGGGAGAGAAAGAGAGAGAAAGAGGGAAAGTAGGATAGAAGCAGCGCAACAAAAGCCAGATGTACGAAAGTTTGCAACAAATTGCTTATGTTGCGACACACACACAACCATATGGAGAGACACCCCGTACGCACACATACACAGCTCTACACAGAGAAAAATCAAATAATAAATTAAACAAAAATTAAAAAATAGAAGAACTGATAATTCGGAATTACTCAGAAGTACATAAAATCATGCAATAAAATAAACTGCACTTATGAATTTGCAAACTAAATGAAATAATCTGAATATAAGAATCTACGTCTTAAAATAGGAATAAAACCAGTAAGGACGGAGCTACAGTCGGACGTAACCGACAGTAGGAGACCCTGTACTTTGTGTTTTCTTCGCTGATTCTTATCCGACCGTAATGTAATTCACAGCATCGATTGGGATTGTCATAGACTACGTACATGCCACATCCCAAATCTTTAGCTTTAAAACTTGAGCTTTGAAACTGCAAACTGTTGCTAAATTGGTATTTCGGTTAGCGGAGGAATAAGAGGAGTTATCAAAAAACCCAAACAAACTTGATATGATTGCTGCATAGGAGAACCTAAATGCCCAAAAATTGTATTTCTAGCTCTTATAGTCTGCAAGATCTAGGTGGCTTCTTTGTCTGATCTATCTTCGCTGTTTCTTCTTTGTTCGTAATGTAATTCACAGCATTGATGGATAATGCCATAGGCTACGTACATGCCAAATCCCAAGTCTATAGCTTTTAAACTGTGGCTGTAGTTGCGCTAACATACATTTATAAAACAATTTACTGCTGCATAACTTCGCTGTTTCTTCTCCGATTGTAATGTAATTCACAGCATCGATGGATAATTCAATAGGCTACGTTCATGCCAAATTACAAGTCTGTAGCTCTAATATTGTGGCTGCAGTTGCACATAAATACATTTTGCAAAACATTGTCTATTGCATATCTTCGCTATTTCTGTTTCAAATCATAATTTAATTTAAAGCATTGGTGGATAATGTCATAGACTACGTACATGCCAAATTACAAGCCTGTAGCGCTATTATTGTGGCTGCTGTGGCGTTTATAGTTTTCGAGATTTTTTGAGGTAGGTGTAGATTTTTGATGATTCGCGGATAAAGGAGGTGAGATATCAAAAGTTTGAAATAAACTTGATCTGCTTGCATTAGCTGACTACCTAAATCCGGAAAGCTGGTGTCTTTAGCTTTTATAGTTGCTGAGATCTAGGTGTTCATACGGACAGACGGACAGACACACAGACGGACAGACGGACAGACGGACAGACGGACAGACGGACAGACGGACAGACGGACAGACGGACATGGCTATATCAACTCAGCTCGTCGTCCTGAGTCAGAATATATATACTTTGTGGGGTCTACCACGCTTCCTTCTGCCTGTTACACACAGCTGTCATTTGCACTAAACTAATAGACTCTTTTACTTTTTTAAAGTACAGAGTCTAAAAAATATTTTATACAGCATTGAACAATTTTAAACTTAAAAGAAAAATTTTGAAAAAATATTTGCAATCTTAGCAAAAATATTTTGAGACAAGAATAATATCTCTCAAAACAAGTATTTTAAACTTTATATAAACTGTATAAAATCATGAATAACAAAAAGAAAAAAAAAATAAAAAAAAAATATAAAAAAAATAATTTAAAATTATAATTTAAAACAAAAAACTTTGTTTAAAATGAGATTAAAAATGAATTTAATTTAAAGAGATTTAATGTGCTGCGATTTTCTTGCAAAAAAAGCCATTCAAAGAAGAACATATAAAACAATTTATTTATAAAGTATTAATATTTTTCGTATTTTAATAATTTAATAATTTATTTCTAAAATGTATTTAAAGTTTAATATTAAGAAATCTGGCCATAAAAAACCAAATCCTTTTTTGCTGTTGTACTTAATACAAGTTTTTTCTGCTCTAATTTAGCTATTTTCTATATCAGTTGAAAATACAGTTTCAAGAAGTCAACTCTACTCTTTCTCTCAGTGTACACACACATGCACAGCCAGCTGAGCTGGTGGGCGTCTGCGGAGCAGGGCGGGGTCCAGGCATGCGCTGGAACTTGTTAATTTTGACCAGCTGTCCCAGCAGTAAACCAACGACAGCCACAGCGTCGTCGATGCCGACGTCACAAGTGGGAGGATGACGAAGAAGAAGAAGAAGTTGTTTGTCGGCTGCTCGTTTGCCTGTCTTACAAATGGGGCCAGCCCAATGAGCCCCGCCCCCTTCTCTCTCTACCCCCTCAGTCATCATCTCTGAGAGCTCGCTTTCGAAGGATGCTGCCTGGAACTTTAAATTGGGGCTTGCAAGTAGAAAAAAATGCTACTTTTGCATAAATAAAATGCCACAGATAGACAGATTGGCTGCCAGACAGAAAGACGGACAGACGGACAGATGGATGGACGGACAGACGGATGGACGGATGGACAGATGGACAGCTAAAGCACTTGACTAGAGACGTCCGCCTGGCAGGACAACAAAATTTCGAATGGACGAGCACTAGATTTCAGATTACAAGTGCTCTGCGGCGATCTTATGCTTGACTTCCCCCCTGACTGCCTCCTTGCCTCCTTGCCTCCCCTCCTCCCTGCCCCCGACATGTCCCAACATGACCTCTATGCAGTCTTGGCTTACCACAGCGGTGCAGGCCCATCCAAGCGTTAGCCCATCCGTTGACATAGCTGCAATCAATACAAATCCACTCCGCTCCGTCTGAATACACTGCAAAATAATATTGCAAAGAGCATAGATTAATTAAGCACATTATTTTAAGCATGAAATAATATTGTCTTTAGATTAATAAAATATAAATATAAAATTAATGTAAAATAATTATCTTTCTTAATTACTTTGTGATAATTATATATATATTTTATTGATATTGATATTGTGATATTGGTATTTGAAAAGTTCTAATAAAAATTCCATATGCTAGTAATTTAATTGTAATTCCTAAAAAACAAGAGATTCTTTAATATATAAATTTTGTTTTTAGCTACAAATAAATAATATCGATTTTTTTGCCCTTGGTAGGGTCAAAAAGCAAGTTTAAAAGTTCTTAAAAATATAATTTTTGGGTCTAGAATCAACATTTTTTCACCAAATTCAAATAAATAAGTATATATTTAATTATATAAAAAGTTATTTCTCAGTACTCAAAAATAGAGGGAATAGTTAACTTAAGTTGGATAAGATTTGGTTAATTGTTGTAATTGTTTATTAATTTATATTTATTTAAAAAATAAGAGGGCATCTTTAACTTAAATTCAATAAGATTAACTTAATTGTTGTAATTGATTAAGTTGATTAATTTACATTTATTTCAGATAAGCAAACTTAGTTCCACGATTGTAAAATTTGTAAATTAATGCACTCAAAAATAGTTGAAATGAAATAGAATCAGATAAACTCTATAATGGTTTCTCTATTCGCCTTATTCTTACTGTATAATCGGAATCTCTCGTAGTGTCGCAGTAAACGCTGACTAAGTGGTCTTTGCCTTTATGGCGCTGTCTGGGGCCTACATGGGCCATGCATGTCCACATGTCCACATGTCTGGCTATGTAGAGGCGTGAGTATATAACTTTTGGCATGGCGTGTGTGCACGAATGTGAAAATGGCGAAAATGGCCCCAGCTACAAGGAGCAGCTGGGCATGCTTCTTCTTCTCATTCTTCTTCTCGTTTCAGGCTGCTCTGTTTCGGCCATTAAAAGTGCATACGAAATTTGTACGTTCTAGTTGCTCGGTGCTGGGAGTCTAAACAAATTTAAGCCCTTAAATAAAACAAGGCAAAAGTGAAACGGAAGTAGAAACAGCAGGCAGGCTCTAAACCTCCCAGTCGTCGTCTCCGCTTTCCATTTTCCTTCAGTTTTTCTGGCCTGCTAAGTGCCCCCCAACCCGGCCCCTTCAAAAAGTGCTTGGCCTTTCTGCGAATGAAAAGTTCATTTAATGTTTTGTTTTGTTGTGTTGTTGTTTTCTGTTTTGTTGTTTTGTTTTTTGTGCTGTTTTGTGCTGTTCTGCTTTGTGTATTTTTGTTGTTTCGGGTTAGACTGGGGCACTTTTGACAGTACATTTCGAACACGCTCTGCATGTTCAATGCCCCCACTGAAATCCTCAACGAGTATGCATATTTGTGTGTATATATATAAATATATATACCTACATATTGGGTATATTGGGTGTGTGTACGCTAAATTCGATTTGAACTAGTTGACAGCACTTACTTGCAAATTACTTGTGTTTCGATTTGGCCTACACTGCGTATACGTAACATTTCAACCTCACTTATGCCGAGCTTGTTATGCACGTCTTGTAATCTATTTCGCATTATTTCCTGCTCCTTCTGGCCTCTGTCGTTGGGGACCTTTGTGGCTGATAGCTAACTTTCTGATTTAAGTTCGGATCTGGAATTCAAAACGGGCAGCGGCATGTCTCATATGGCAGGCAGCAGATTATGCATTATTTATGCAATTAGACGCGACTTCCACCAGCTCAATCTAAGTGAAACTTGCGCGCAATGAGTACACAGAGAGAAAAGCATCGAAATCAATAGCATAATTTGCAATCTTACTTATTGTAATAACCCGAGTTTCCAATAATAATAATACACTTATATTCGCACTTTATTGTTCTTTATTTCTGCGCACTTGCGCTCACGCCACCGTATCATACAAGAATGAATAAGGAGATAATTAAGAGAACCCGTTGGTACGGGTTCCCACATCAAATTCTTGAAATTAATAATGTATATTTCGAAAGAAAAAAATGTATTCTATCATCTTAAAAAGAGAAAAAACAGATTATGATTTGAAAAAAATTAAAATTCCACAAATGATAAGAATAATTGACTGCATATTATTTATAAAAATAATAATAACAATTCTTTAATCTAATATTCTAGAGTTAGAACCAAACTAGAAAATAAAGATATTTTTAAATGCGAATCAAAATATTATTAGAAATTATTTTTAGGCGCTAAAATTCAAATAAAAATTAATTAATTAAAATAATGATAATTATATAATATATATGAATATATATAATGCTAAACTATAGGATGAATTAAAATAATAATAAATCAAAAATGTACACTAAGGAAAATTATATTTGATATTTTGTAACGATTCATTTTAAAGTTCAATAAGTTCTGTATTCTCAGCTCTTAACATCTTTGTTCTTAACAAGATATTCAGTTAGAAAAGCAAGTTTTACAGAACGAATTTCTAGATTTTTTCTCTAAGTGCATGAGAGTTAGTGTGTAGTTTCCGCCTGGGACTGCTCGGCCACCTCTGGCATTCATCTTGACAAACATCTTTAGCCAGTCGCAGAAGTCGTTGGGTGCGCTATTAATATATCAATAAGCCAGCAGACGCTGGCGAAGAGACGAGCAAAGAAGAGAAGAGAAGAGAAGAGAGGAGAAGGAAAGGGAAGTGGGAAAGTACAAGTTATTCCCTTATGGCTGGTTTATGCTTCAATGTCCAAAATACACACAAAACTCTCTCGATTGGAACTTTGACAGAGAACAATGTAATGCCCGTGCCACACTGCACTCTACCCAGGCGGAAACTTTGGCAATTTCATGCATTTGTGATTAATGTCCACAGTAGAAATGCAAACATTTGCGTAAAACTTTGCTCTTAACACAAGAAAAAAAAACTAAACTCTAGCTCAATCTCAGCCACAGAGGTGAACGACTCACGTCTCCTGCAGCCTTCTGAATAATTTCATTAAGATGCGAACACTGCAGTATGAATTTAAGCGATAAATTAGTCGACACTTGAGCCACTTCAACTGAAAGTGACAACGATACAACCTTCGTTCCGCACTCGATTGTTGTTGCCAAGTGAACTACTTTCGAGTCCAATTGCATAAACATTTTGAGCTACAGTTGCACATTAGAGATGAGCAAAGCTCACATCGTAACTCTACGAAAAACTCAGGATTTGTCAAAAATTCGAAAATGAAGCTTAGTGTAAATAAATAATTAAATAAATCAGTCCTTCTAGCAATAAATATATAAATACTAAAATCTTTATTTTGGATCTAAAATTAATATTTTTTTAACAAATATTCAGGTTTGATTTAAGATACAAATAAAATAAATAAAATTAAAAGATTTTTGAACCCGATTATGACCAAAAATAAGTTCTAGATAAAACACAAACAAATAATCGGCCTTAAGATAAAAAATTTAAACCAATTCAACTCATTCATTTGGTATCTATTAATAATCTAGTAACAAACAATTTGATCAACAATTTTAAAACTATTGTAAAATGTGTTAAATATTGGGAAGTAAAACATACATTTTGGATAAAATTCATGTTGGTTTTTTTCTAAATAATTATTCATTGAAGTTTTAAAAATTGTTTTTTTTTACATCTCATTTCGTTTTAAAAAAGTTCCGTGAGGAGTTTCATGCCTGTCTCTATTTGCCACACCCGACATCTCTATGATTTGCATTCTCCTTCTTGCCTCCTGGCTGCCCTTGGTCTTGGGATCTGGCTGGTTTTGTGCATTAAGCACTTGACACAATGAAGCACGCATAATTTGATTGCATACATTTAGGGGCATTCGAATCGAATTGCTAAACTGAACCGTGTCCCACTTTCAACTGAAGTTTAGCATTTTGCCTAATCGCATTTGCGTGTCATTTTTTGTGCAATTTAAAAAACATTTTACGAGCATAGACAACTGATAGACAACTCTTCTGGTACTTTCCATACTCTCACTTGCTCTGCCTAATAGTTTCAATTAGCAAATTTAATGAGAGCAACTGTGTGCAGCGTTAAGGACAAAGTTTCTAGCCGCCGAATATTTTTTATTTTGAAAGCAACTCTCAGCAGGGCCAAAGGGGGGGCTGGAGGTTGTATCGGGGCGTGAATTTTTACACAATAAATATTGGTTGAAAGTTTGGTGTTTCGGTGAAAAATAGTTGAACTTTGAAAGCATCTGGGGTCAATGAACTCTCCGTTTAGTTTTGGCTTTAATCAACTTGAGCTAAAGATCAAAAGTCAATTGAGCTTTATTTTGACCAATGAATATTTTGCATAGTGTGTACACAGAGGGAAATATTTTCTTCGAATCAACATAATTTGTATTAATTAGATAGCAATTTTCACGAATAATTTAAGTAATTGGAATGAATTGCACAAAAACATTTTTGCAGTAATGAAAACTAAAAGCTTGTTTTAATCTAAAATAAATTTAAACAATTAAAACTAATAAAACTAAAAAAAATGCATTGGAAGAAAACACAATTTTTGCTTTATTTAATTTTATTTATAGAATATAGATTAACTTAATGTAAGAAATTGTAATTTTTACAAAAAGTTCTATAAAATTAAAATTAGAAAAAAATCTAAAACTATAATAGTATTTTGATATTAGAAACATATACACAAAATCGTGGAAAATTGGAAAATTAAAACTTGTTTGGGTATAAAATTTTATAATTATAAAATCAAATTAAATAAATACTGATAAGAATTTTATTTTTTTTCCATTTTGTTTTATATTAATTTTTAATCAAAAAACTTGAATTTAGAATTTCTGCCTAACGAACTTTGGCATTTCCGTTTCGAGTGAAATTTCAAGTTCGTTTTTTTATTTTTTCTCTCTGTGCATAAAACTTATCAAAGTCAAAATCAGTGCATGCCTGAGGCCAAATGTCTTCTAAATGTATGTATGTTAGTAAATGGTTTGCGTATACATACATATATGTATTTATATAATTGTTGCCAGCAACAATGGAAACAGACAAACAGCAAAAACTTGTCAAATTTCCGCCAACTTTTTGTTACAGTTGCAGCATTTTTAAAAAAATTATAAAACTAATTTACAGCAATGTCACTTTGTTGCCAAAAGCAGCTTGCCAAGAAGAAGAGCAAGCAGAGAAAAAGCGAGGGAGAGACAGGAAGAGAGAGAGGGAGAGAGAGTTGGAGGGAGAGCTGAGAAAAACTTTTCAATTACCACGCAATGGCAATTTCCGGACTCTTCGCACTGATGTGAACTTGCCACATGCCTCTTGCCGCTGTGTGGCAAGTTGACAACTTTTGCCTAGGACCTACTTGCGCCTACCTGAAAGGTGGACAACAGTTTGGATAAACGAGCTCGTAAAAACTCATTTAATGTGTTTTTGATGACATGTCAAGATGCCCAGCCCAACGCAACTCAACTCAACTCAACTCCAGCCCCGTCCATTTGGGTCCATTCCATCCAGCCTCAGCGACCCGTATCCTTCTTCAGCTCAAAAGCGTGTACCGCATGGCAAACCATAACGACGTGGGTGCACAGTAACGGTGCTGAAAGTGGTTGGCTGTAGACACAACAACAGCCACACTTACAATAGCTCAAAAGCAGCCGTTTTTTACAGTTAAAAATCGAGTTTTTATTCCCTGCACCCATTAAATGGGTGAAAAAGGGTATACCAATTTCATACGCGTTGAATTCAGTAACTATACAAGCTAGAGCAGTCAAATTTGGAATGTAGTTAGATATTTTCCTTAGGCATTGAATTTGTTTACAAAATTTTGCATGCCACGCCTCATTTATGCCCAAATCGATAAAAACCGCATAACAAGCGTTAAATTTAACGTGGAAGATTGTGATTTAAAATGTGACCTTTTAAAAAATATATTTATCTGTACTGAAAATTTAATTAAAATCGGTTGATAAACACAGAAGTTATTTAAGATCAAATTTTAATAGTGTTGAGCAATCTATTTAAATATTTTTTTTTAGAATTGTCAAATACCTAAAATCTGACAACTGTTCAAAATCTATTGAAAGGTAGTGTGTAGTGTATTCTAATGTCGGTTGCGCCCGACTGCTGCCTTGACGAGTTTTTTCAACTTGAAGCCAGGACTCGACAACTGCCAATAGCTTCCTTGCTTTCCCGTTAACAATGCTTGTTTGTTGTGCCCACAACAATGGGTCTGAAAACTCAGACTCCGACGCCGACTACGACTGTGGATCCTACAGAGGCTCAAACAAACACATGGAGAATGGAGAGTGGAGAATGGAGAATGGAATATGGAGTATGGAATATGGAGAGCGCGGAAGTGCGTGCATAACATGTCATAGCACTTACGAGTATAGTTTATGCTCCTGTTCCGGCCGTATGGATGGCACAGTTTTTTATACGCTCTACTAGGAATACAAGTGCCCGTATGAGCACGCGTACCGAGCAGGAAGAAGAAGAAGAACTGGACAGGGCAACGGGCAACGGGCAAATATCATCGTAGACTGACTGCAAACATGTGAAAAATTCAAATCTCGAAAGGTCCTTTAAGTGCAGATTGGGTACGTGGTCTGAAATTTTAATGAGCGTTCACCGAGGCATCGCCGGCTATTGCCGAGCACTTAGGCCCATGCACGTACACTCCGGCTCTACACACAGAGAAAAAACGGCTAAGTTTGCAAGAATTCAATTAAAGAATTTGCAAACTTAAGCAAAAATATTAGAAATTTGAATTAAAACTATAACTTTTCATCTGTTTTACGCAAGTAAACTTATTTATCAAATAAACAAAACTTTGATGCATCATATCTTCCAAAATTATGCTCTGATTTTGATGAAATATAGTATTCAGAATTGAAAGATAATGATATCTACCAACTAATGAAGAAAAAATTTATGTAGATATAATTTTAGCTCTTAAATAGGTAAATTTAATCCATTGATACTTATTATTAATCTAAAGAGGCGTGGCATCCAAAGTTTAAAGTAAACTGATTAGTTTTTAAATAAAATAAAAAAATACGCATAAAAAGAGGTTATATCTATTATTCATTTTCAAGCAGTAAAATATTGATTTTTTCTTACTGTGTACCTCTCTCCCTGTCCTTTAAATGTGTGTGTACTCGCATGTGGTTTGTTGTGGGCGTCGGTGAATAAGTTCGTTAGAATGCTAAATAGGTATGGCTGCTTTTTTGACACTTTACGCAAAGGGACAGACACACACGCACAGGAAGAGAGCAAGAAAGATAGGGAGAGGGAGAGAGGGAGGGAGATAGTTTGCGTGCATGTGTGTTAGTAAGTGATTTGTAACTTATGCCAATCCTTGTGCCCGGCGAGAACTTTCTCCGTGAATTTGTTGTGTATTTTTTTGCAACTTGGCAACTTATTATTATGGCCGGGTCCATGGGCCACAATGGCTGAACTAGATGAGCTAATACGAGCATAAAAAGAAGCAGGGAGCACACGTTAACAAGCTCGATTTGAGCCAAAAGAAACTTGCTCTTTACCTTTACGCTCAATGGTAATGCGCCAGCAAATGTCAGCCAGGGACTATGGAATTACAAGTGTGGACTGAGGACTGAGGACTACGGACTGGGTACTGGGGGACTTTCGACTGTCAAAAAACTAAAGCAAAGTTTCTTCAAGCGGAAATTAATTGTGCTGACCGCAATTTCCAATGTCATTAAAGACAAGTCAGCAAACTTCAAAGCCGCAAAAACAGGCGAGGAAACCTTGAACAAAAGAAATAACTAAAACAAAAGCGCATAAGAAAATGCCCAAACGAACGAAGAACAAGCAAAAGTACAAGAGTTATAAGTTTTAGCTTTTAAAGCAACTCCAACACCAACAACAGCAACAACAACTACACTCAGCGAAAAATCAAGAGTTTTCGTAATTGAAACAAACAATTTACGGTTTCAAAAGCATGAAATATTCTTGAGCCATAAACAAAATTAACTGTATAATAGATATTTTACAATATAAATTTGTAATATTAGTTTTACAGGCGGGCGCGTAGCGCGAGCTGTTTAATAAAATACAATTCGTAATTATGTTATTTACATTTTTACTTACTTTTACACAAATCCCGTCTTATGCCCTAAACTGAATTCTATATTGATTTGCACTTGAATTCTACAACAAATTAAAATTTATTATTGAGCTTTAATTTGTAGAACGAATTACTCCATATTTCTCTAAGTGTACAACAGCGCAGGGTGATAGTCTCGAGCAGCCAAAATTTCTGACAAGGACGAGTAGATAAGCGCCAAGAGAACTGCCAACTTTTGGCAAGGAGTGAGAAGCGAGTTGCGAGCCGAGAGTCGAGAGTGAGGGCGTGGCATGTGGCATGTGGCAGGCAGAAGGCGAGCAGACGATATCGTCGTTGTCAACGGCGACAACAAAATGTTCTGCTAAGTATATTAACTCAAAAATGCACAAGAGCTGAGCATAAAGTAGCTGGCCATCTGGACGGACGGACGCCAGCTCGAGAGAGAAGCTGATACCGAGATAAAATGAAGGCGAGTGAAACATGTAAATGACTGCACAGAGTTAGTGTGCCATGCACTGAGAGAAATTGCAAGACAGTTCGTGCTTGTAGCTAAGCTTTTCAGTTTAGAAAGTTCTATAATTCAACAAAGTAGATGATAATAAAATATATATTCTGAAGATAATGAAATGCAATTTAATAAGAACAAAATTCTTGATTTATGAGCGTTCTCAAAAATTCTTATTTACCAGACCACGTTTAGGATATAAATTATTCCTCCGAATTTTCACTGTATGCCATTTTATTTAGTATATATTCTGAAAAGCGTATTAAAATATTTTAATTAATACCGAAGTTATTAAAGAAACAATATTGCATGACTAAGAACAGTTGAAATAGAAAATTAAAATATAAATTAAAATGTAACATAAAATTAATAAAACATTTAATTAATCAAATTAATAGATCAATTTAAATATAATGCATAAATCTAGAAATAAAATCAAAATATAATTTTTAGAGGGTTTTTTTTTTAATATTTGAATTTTTACCCTAATTAATCTAGGTTTTCTGTATTGTAAACCAACTTCTACTTAATTTTTGCAAGTGTACGGTCTCTGCTCTCTTCGCAGTAAAACAAAAGGTATTTGGAAGGACATTGTGGCACCATAACGACTTGGCGTAGAGCAGAAAAGAGCAGAAATGGAAGCAGCAAACATGCTGCGCTCGCATTTACACAGCCGAGTAATAAAACCCAAACCCAAATCCAAATCCAGAAGCTATGCAAACATTATTATGCTCGGTATCGAGTCGCGTCTCAAAGCCACCATGTCCAGTTAGGGACAGCAGGAAAACCGAATGGATAAACGCTGTAGGACGTTACGATCCGAGCATGAAGCCTTTAAGAGACAACTATGAAAAGTTGAAGACGAAGTGCTTCAGTTGAGGAATGTTAAGCTGAATATCTTAAGACGACGGAGTGTATTTAAGCGAGGAATTTTGATAATGCGCTGTGCGAATGTGCTTCATCTTAGTTAACACTTGCACAAAGTTGGCTGATTGAAGCTGCATTAAATAATTTACGAAGCACATTTCAAATTCGTCTACACAAACTTCAAGCAAGAGCTGAATTCTAAATTACTTTTGTTGTTTCGCGTGTGTCGAGTGAATTTTTAAATGCAGAAAAGTCTAATAGCAGCTGTCAAATGAACTGGCTTAAACAACTTGATAAGAGCTATATTTGACATATATTTATTCAAAACTAGCAAGCAAAGAGCACATTCGTCCAATGAAAAGCTACAGTCGGACGTTACGAACATTTGGATAATCTATTTTTTATATTTCAATAATATGCCGAGTCGAGCATTCCTGCCTCACCTATTTACAAACCGAATAATTTCTTCCTCTTTACAAATTGCGTGTTGCATATCTTTGCTGTTTCTTATCCGATTATCCGATAATCCGCCTTCTTATTTGTGTTACAAGCATTCTTTATTTGCAAACTAACTTAATAGATCCTTTTGTACTTTAAGTACGGGTCTTGAACGTCATATTTCATAGTTTAATAATGTTTAAAAGCGAATGGTGTCTGTGTGACCTTCTGACCTTTTTCTTGCTCTTTATTAGCTGCGTTTTCCACCAGTTTCGTTTCGTTGCAATCATGCAATTTCAACTTCAATTGAATTGAGACAATATTTTTCTTTTCCGTTTCCGCTTTGCCGCTTGCGATACCTTCTAGACGGCCATCTTGCAGCTTCCAACCAGGTTTTTCCTCTGCTTTCGTGCCATGTGCTTGAACAATCTATTTTGGCCAGCTACTGTCAGCAGAGGCAGAGAACGCGTTGAAACCTTCTCCGTCTCCTTCTGTTTTTCGCCATCTTGCTTTTACGTATTACATATTCGTTAGGTTGGCAAAGACACTTGCAGGGCTTACGATGTCCTTTACCTTTCAATTGTAAAGGCCACAGTCATAGACAACACGCGTTGAGCGTAAGTGCAGGGAATGCAGAATGCAGAAGCCAAAACAGACCACAAACAAGCAAGCAAAGAAGGCAACGATACGTTGTGAAAAGCTGAAAAGAAAAGAAACTTTTGCTAGAAAATGTGAAAATAAAACTGTGCTCTTGATTTGTAGACCCTGTAGTTTTAAAAACTACCAAAGGGTCTGTTAGGTTGGTGTAAGAGGTACAAGTTTGTAATATTAAAAGAACCCAGGAGACATATGTATTCCTGATCAGGTAGCCGAGTTGAGTCAATATAGCTTTATAGCGAACAGTTCGTCCATCCGTTCATCTGTTCATCCGTTCATCCGTCCATCCGTCCATCCGTCCGTCTGAACATATAGATTCAGCAAACCATAGAACCTAGAGACCCAATTTTTGCTATCTAGGTTTTCCTAGACAGCAAGATTATTTTAGAATTTGGATATGTCCATTGCTTCCCCCGCGATTTATAAAATATTAAAAGTACAGAATCTCTTACGGATGGTGACGTCCGACTGTAGCCTTCCCCACGACTGATCTGTTTCGTTCTTACTTCTTTTTTTTTGGCTCTATTTTCACCGACTCATGAGCTATCTCTTAGTTTTCTCGCGTCAGAAGGAAACTTCTGCAAGCAATTTGCGGCGATGAAATTAATGCTGAAAAGCGTAGGAAATCTAAAGAAAATAGAGCAGAACAGCAAGATGCACTCGCACTCTTTGATGGCTTCAATTGCCACAATTCAATGAAAAACAAAAATGAACCCAAAAGCGACCGCTCGACCGACATATTTTTGCCCGCATGAGCGGACAACTGATGGACCCTCCGGCCTTATAGCCATGTCTATGGGCCGTCTGACAAAACTGTGTAAAGTCGATGGAAAATGCTTCATTTTTTTTTTGTTTTTTTGGTTTTTTTGTTCTTATTTTTGTGCGCCTTCATCTTGAATATGCTTGGCAAACCACAAGGTTCTCTTTGCTAAAGAATTTGTGATTTGGAAAATTAAATTTTTCGGTGAAAGCACATTGATGTCTTGTAATGAAATTAGGTATTTTGAATTGGTTTTCTGTGGAGCGTCATCTGATGTTTTTTCTTTGCCTTTTCTCTTTGCTGCCTGTCGATGTGAGTTTCAAGAAGTTTATTGATTTCGAATGTGCGAAAAAGTTATCTCGAAATTGATAATTATTTTTGACAGGCGAGCAAATAAATGAATACCTGAATTGGCTTCTGGTTAGCAATTGATTAGAAAGTATTTTTAGCAAATAAATGTAATTTATTTATTTATTGTCTAGTGAGAAAATTAAAATATAAATTAATATAAAGCATAATTAGCAATGAACGATTTAAGTTAAATTGAAATTAAATTATAATTCGGTGTATAAAAAATAATATTAATTTAATTCAGATAAACTCAACTGAAACAAAGTATATTTAATAGAGAGAAAAGAGGAATCGCAATGCTTATTTTTTGTACTTTTGGATTATACAAGTATTATTTGATTTTAGTTTTTCTACTCATGTCTTAATAAAGTTCTGAAACTAAGAGGCGAGGATTAGCTGAGCTTCTGATTAAAGGATTTCTTACCTCATACATATTGATGTTGCTCTGTTTGATTGTCTCATCGTCTCTCCGTTTGTCTGTCTGTCTGTCTCTGTGTCAATACAAAACAATATTTATTTACGTGTGTATGGCAGCCGTGTGACAGCCCAGAGATGCTAAAATTGTATCATTCGTATGTTTATATGTGTGCATATTTATATGAGACGCAATCCCCAGGTCTCGCAGGTCTTTCAGGTCTCGCAGATCCATCAATAAGCAGATCACGTTTTTGTTATAAATTTGTTTTATATATTTTTCCCTGACATGCCAAAAAGGAAAAAAAAAAAACAAACCAGCTTGGTCTCTGCTCCCACTTCGCTGCGTTTTTTCCATTGCCTCTGCTTAATATGGCCGCTGCCTCTGAGCTCTTAATGTGTAAATTTTTATGGCCGTTCGTGCATGGTGTGTATATCCCATACGCATAGGTGTAATTCATTTTAACGCAGCGAACTTCTGTGCGAATTCTGTGTGATTTCTCATCAGCGCTGTGATGCCACGAAAGCCCCGTGAAACTGTCAAGATGCCGGCAAATAATGTAGAAATTAATTTTCTAAAGTTGTGCAAGTCGAGAAGTCAAGTCGCGAAAGTTTAAAAATGAATTAGCTTGATTGCCTTTCTTTCATCAAGCGCTCAACTGGAGGGAATTATAACAAAGCAGCTCGCTAAACCGCAGTGTAAAAAGTATAGATGCCATGCCATTTTTTATTGTTAGTTATCCTGCAAAACTTACTACAAAAAAAGGGCATATTTAAAATGCACTTAAGCAACTTAAAAGCTAACTTCAACTGTAGTTTCATCAGCCATAAAGTTAAGCGAAAAGCAACAGCAATGAGCAGCTCGTACTGAGGTTCTACTTGGGTTATATCCATATATATATATTCTGTCAGAATCACACACGACTTGGCAAAGGTTAAAATAAATATAAAAGAAATATTATTCGATTAGTACAAAGCTTGCCAGAACAGACAGAAGTTCAAAATTTAATGCAAACAAATAAGTTTGTAGGTTTCTCAAATCTGCCAAAAAGCTTAGCATACTTTTTGGCTTGCCATTTTTATTTTATTTGTTTAAATTGATTTCTATTTTAAATTTTCATAATTTTTTCCCTGTTTAAATTTTATTTATTACATTACATTTTAAATCTTATTTTTTGCTTTTTTCTTGCTAATAAATAATAAAAATGTATATATATTTAAATGAGTTTAAATTAATATTAAAAGCCGTATTAAACCCTGCTTTTAAAGTGTTTGCTGTGACATTTTAAAAATCCCAAAGAGACATTTGCAATAAAGTTATATAATGAGCGGTTGAGCGCATTTTTTCTGGCATAAATTCATATTTAAACTGCAACTGGAAGATGCTTGAGAGCGAGTCAAATGAAAATGCACACAATATTTCCTGTTTACATTCTCAAAATTACAAAGTTGCAATTTATGGCGCGGTTTGTTTGTTTATTTTTTTCTTCTGTGTTTATTATTTTCTTTTTTTTTCAAGCAGACATCAACACTCTCCCACAACACTTGAACACACGTAAACACACACTGCCAGATGCATTAAATAAATCCATGTGAGTGCGAGTGTGTTTTCTTTTGTTGTTGTTGCTGTTGTTGTTGGCATTCTGCAGCTGCATTTGCAATATATTTAAGAGTTTTGTGTGCTGAAAACTTGCCTGCAGGACATCAGTCGCCATTCACAGTGGATTTTTCTTGCTCTCCCCGCTCTGAATGCGAGTGGAAAGCGAAGCGAGAACAGCAAATGTCTGTGGGAATCGGAATGGGAAAGGGAATGGTCAGAGAATGTCTGGTCTCTGGGCTGCCTGTCAGCATATTGAGCGGAAGAATGCAATAACATTGAATAACAATACCAAATAGAACTAAAAATAGGGCACGTAAGAACTATTCAACGAACTGGGAACCCAGCATATGCGCATCTAAGGACTTTTCGACTGCGACTCTGCATAATATACACATAAATCCAGAATTATTTTTAATAACTGAAATTCAAAAGCCTTTTGAAAATATTAAACGCTGTGTGGGTAACACGCATAAATTTGGAGAGCGAAAAAAAATAGGAATTTCTGCTATCAATATTATCCAGAAAACCAGTAAGGACGGAGCTACAGTCGGACGTAACCGACAGTAGGAGACCCTGTACTTTGTGTTTTCTTCGCTGATTCTTATCCGACCGTAATGTAATTCACAGCATCGATTGGGATTGTCATAGACTACGTACATGCCACATCCCAAATCTTTAGCTTTAAAACTTGAGCTTTGAAACTGCAAACTGTTGCTAAATTGGTATTTCGGTTAGCGGAGGAATAAGAGGAGTTATCAAAAAACCCAAACAAACTTGATATGATTGCTGCATAGGAGAACCTAAATGCCCAAAAATTGTATTTCTAGCTCTTATAGTCTGCAAGATCTAGGTGGCTTCTTTGTCTGATCTATCTTCCCTGTTTCTTTTCCGTTCGTAATGTAATTCACAGCATTGATGGATAATGCCATAGGCTACGTACATGCCAAATCCCAAGTCTATAGCTTTTAAACTGTGGCTGTAGTTGCGCTAACATACATTTATAAAACAATTTACTGCTGCATAACTTCGCTGTTTCTTCTCCGATTGTAATGTAATTCACAGCATCGATGGATAATTCAATAGGCTACGTTCATGCCAAATTACAAGTCTGTAGCTCTAATATTGTGGCTGCAGTTGCACATAAATACATTTTGCAAAACATTGTCTATTGCATATCTTCGCTATTTCTGTTTCAAATCATAATTTAATTTAAAGCATTGGTGGATAATGTCATAGACTACGTACATGCCAAATTACAAGCCTGTAGCGCTATTATTGTGGCTGCTGTGGCGTTTATAGTTTTCGAGATTTTTGAGGTAGGTGTAGATTTTTGATGATTCGCGGATAAAGGAGGTGAGATATCAAAAGTTTGAAATAAACTTGATCTGCTTGCATTAGCTGACTACCTAAATCCGGAAAGCTGGTGTCTTTAGCTTTTATAGTTGCTGAGATCTAGGTGTTCATACGGACAGACGGACAGACACACAGACGGACAGACGGACAGACGGACAGACGGACATGGCTATATCAACTCAGCTCGTCGTCCTGAGTCAGAATATATATACTTTGTGGGGTCTACCACGCTTCCTTCTGCCTGTTACACACAGCTGTCATTTGCACTAAACTAATAGACTCTTTTACTTTTTTAAAGTACAGAGTCTAATAATTCATAAAAAAAATAAGTAGATATTAAAAGCATTCTGAAAGGTCTTGTTTCAAAGACCGCAAAGATTTAATTCTGTTAAAGAAATGTTTATATTAAAATAATTAGTTACAATTTGTTATTAATTTTATCATTTTTTTTTTCATTTATTATTTGTAATTATTTAATATTATCTCTTTATTTTTTTAAATTCATAGAATACCAGATCGATTTAAGAATTTTTTATAAATTTTTTTCTGTCAAAATTCTCTCAATAACATGAATTGCGTCTGCACTTAGCGACAGCCGCCAATGAACTGACTTAAGATACCACCAAGAGATTGATCGTAAGAGTGTATCTATTAGCATGCACTGTGAGAAAAAAACCACCGATAGAGAACTTTCTCTTGGTCAGTCAGTCAGTCAGGGCAAACAGTTGCACAAACCTGCATACATAGATTTATTATTTCTGTTGAGTTTCCTACCTTTTATTCTCGGTTTTTCTCGCTCATTTGTGCTCCATGCAAACATTATTCCCATGCTTTTTGTGCTGAATACAAAAATTTGCACGCTGTGCAAAAGTGTAATGAATTTTTCCGCTGTCGGTGCAAATACAAAAAGAGGAATGGACACACACATACAGACACACGGGCAAAACAATGAGAAGAAACAAATGAGCAGAGTGGGAGAGGGGGAGAAGAGGAGGAAGGAGGCGAAAGAGCGGGAATACAAACATTTTGCTGCATTTTACTTTTTGTTCTGGTAGCACAAAAGAGCGGCTAATTAATGTCATTGTTTTTGGACAGCGCAGTACAGCATTCGTTGCATTATTAAAAATGCATTTAGGGGGCGGAACAAACAATGGCAGGGGGAAGGGAGTAGGGGGCGGGGCAAGCAAAGATGGCGGGAGAGCATGTAAAGCGACCACTTGTAAAATTGTAGACAAACTCAAGAATAGATGTTCGGCTGCTGCCCAGCTGGCATTGACTTAGGGCGGAGCACAGAGAAAACCAATAAGGAAAACCCCATCAAAAGATACCCTTCTAAATATATGTATATGTATCTGTATCTGTATGTGTGAGGCTGTTGTAAGGCTTTTGCTTTTCTTTGCTTTTACTTTCTTGAACAAATAAGTGCAGGCCTCGCATACAAAAGCCTGTTTGCATACCAATTTCTATTGATTGTTTTTGTTTGTGCTGAATACAAAATACATGCAAGAGTATGGGAACTCATCCTCACACACACACACACCCCCGCACATACAGTTACAGACAAAGAGCTTGGGCTAAGCCCCATGTCGTGCCATGCAGAAAAGTATGCTAGGAATTTCCATTATATTCGCGTTTCACAAAACAAAAGACAAAGTTTCAATAAAATCATCATCAAACATCCCATACAACTGTCATAGTGTATGTGTATGTAATTAAGCAAACATTATGGTTCTTCAACTACACTCAGAAAAAAAAACAATATAATTGTCTTCATTGTCATCTTGTAATTCGAAATAAGGTTGATCTGAGTTGGAACTTAATCAGCTAATCCTTAAAAAAATAAATAAATAAATAAAAATAAATAATATTAATAAATAAATAAATAAAGCATAATTTAAATATTTTTGTCGTAAACAAAATATATACTTTTAATATTTAACTTGAACTACAATACATATATATTTAAAATTTAAATTGAATAGATAATTAGTAAATAAATAAATAAATAAAGCTTGTTTTAAATAATTATTTTTAACTATCAAGAAGCTTGCAAAATATATTAACATAATCTTGGAAATTCAAGAAAATGTTGATAGAATTTTCTGCAAGTGTAGAAATGCATTCCGCAATGATTTCAATTTCCATTAAGCGAATTAGATATCGCCTTAAAGCAAGTCACCAAATTAAATCGTAGCAACATTACGCCCGTCAACCCGGTCAATTACTCTGCTTGCTCTGCAGTTAACAGGCATAGAGGATAGAAGATGGCGGATGGCGGATGGCGAATGGAGGATGGAAGATGGCGGATAGAGGATGTCTTCTGGTTAGCTGGGTCAGAGCTCTGTGCAACAAATTCATTATTGCGTTGGCGCGCCTTGTGCCTTGTGCCTTGTCTTCTTGTCTTGTGGCATTGTCTTCAGCTCGTCGCTTGACTGCTGGTAATTATAATAAATAACAACTGTGTCCTGTTTACTTCATCATAATTAACATAATGGGACTTGAAGTACAAAGATGTTGACAGTAAACAAGAAAAATATGACAAGATTTTCATGTTGCCAACACCGTTTTAAGAGACGCAGCGCAATATGGAAAACTCCGCTTTCAAACTCTTTGCCTGTCCCTCCATGTCCCTCTCTTCCTCTCTTAGCATTTAGCCATTTTTCCCCGTTACTTAATGCGTGTATTGCCATTGTCTCTGCGTACGTTTGTGAGTGTGTGTGTGGTAGCCTCTGCGTGTGTGAGCATGTGTAAGTGTGCGTGTTGTTTGCTTTTTTGTTCTTTAACGCCGCAGGGCTTACTCGAGCCTTTGGCTACGCCTCATACTGTTTGTGTGCCCTACAGCCAGCGAGAGTTGGGTCAGCAGGAGTTGGGCTAGCAAGAGTTCGGCCATAGGGAGTTCGTCCAGCGAGAGTCGAGTCAGCTACAGTTCGGCCTGCGAGAGTTGGGCCAGAGAGAGTTGGGCCAAAAACAGTTAGACCTGCGAGAGTTGGTCCAGCGAAAGTTGGGCCATGGAGAGTTCGAGCCAGCAAGAGTTGGGCCAGCGAGAGTCGGGCCAGTCGAGAGTTGGGTCGGCGAAAGTTGGATCAGCGAGAGTTGGGTCAAAGAGAGTTAGACCTGTGAGAGTTGGGCCAGCAAGAGTTGGGCCTGTGAGAGTTAGGCAGCGAGAGTTGGGCCATCAAGAGATGGGCAGCGAGAGTTGGGTCAGCGAATGTTATTTGACGAGAATTCGGCTAGCGAGAGATATTGATATATTCTGACATTCCCAATAAATTTCCTGATTAGGACTAAAATTATTAAAGAAATATGCTTTGTCAGAATTCAGAAAAAAAAAATAAAAGTAAAAAGGAAATTTCCCTTTCAGTTGCATCCGACTGTAGGCTTTTAAAAGTTTTCTGGCTTCGTTTACTTCAACAACACTTCTTCTTCTTGTAGATCTGTGGCGGATTTTGCAGTGCTGTAGTGTTGTGTAATGCACTCAAATTAATGCGACTTCATTAACACTGTTTACACGTAAACTGCGCCTGCCAAAACATGCAAATGGAACAACAACAAAGGCCAGAAATTATTTCACTTTAATATGCAAATACATGAAAATTTGTGTATTTAAAATCTACTCAAGTGACAAAGGCAAAAGAGCAGTAAGGACCGCGAACGCAGCCAAATAACCGCAAAGCACTTTAAAATAATTTAACCCTCCCCCCACCTGCCGTACCCCTCTTTCTCCTTTCTCCGCTTTCTGCTTTTCCCCTCTTGACTTGCTTTTGAGCCCTTGACGTGCTTTGGCGACTTTAATATGCGACATTTCATTTCTTACTTTTCAGCATTCGGTAAAATAAAACGCCCTCGATTTCTGCCCCGCCTTCCCCCTCTGCCCCTTGAAAGTATTCAGAAACCATCTGCTCCCCTGGATGGAGCTTGAGGTATTTTTGTTCGGGAGCACACTCCAACTCAACTCCATTCAGCTCAACTCAACTCGGCTGAACTCCCGAGGGAGTAATTTTGCCCTTTGTATATTGTGGTTTTTCACTGTGCACACTTTTGTTGCCGCTCTCGTGAATGTTTGCTGGGTTTTACGGGTTTTAGAATGGCGTTTTTCGGTTGCGTTTGTTTCTTCTTCTTTCCACAGTTGCCCCGATTTCGCCTTTATTAAAATGCGTGTTCGCTTGTTTCGCAATTTTACAAATTTGCTGAGCTCCGCAGAACTGCAGAAACTAAAAAACATTCACTTCCGAATTTGCATATAAATATATAATTGTTAAACAGCAGAGAAAACGAGTGTGAAACAGTTCGAGCAATATTCAAAGTTTTATCATATATAGTTTTATTTATTGTATTTCCAAATTAATATTATATTATTACTAGTTTTCTGTAATCTTTCTATTATTTGTTAAATAATTTGTATTTACATATATAAAATTATCAACAAAATTAGTATATCTTTTAAGGTTACTAAATTACCTTTATTTAGTTTATAAAATTATATTTATTGATAAAATCATAATATTTATAAATAAATTATGTTTAATAAATAAGACTCCAATATATTTTAAAATAAAAAAATTTAGTATATCTTTTAAGGTTACTAAGTGACCTTTATTTAGTTTATAAAATTAAATTTATTAAATAAATCATAATATTTATAAATAAATTATGTTTAATAAATAATATTTCTTAATTAATTATAATTAATCCATAAATTTTAAATAAATTCCAGTTTTTATAAAAAGCATAAATTTCTGCAACATATTAGAATATAACTAAGAAGAAAATGTTCACTTAGCAAATTTTTTATAAATTTTCAAATGAATTTAGTTTATATACAATAAATAAATCCCTAATAAAAAAAAGTTTTTCCTGAATTTATTTTCTTATATCATATGAGGCTTTAAATTCTAGCATATGGAGATGGATTCTCAACTCCCAAGCGTCTTGTATATTACTTTTATATGGCAGCTGTCATCTTTCAATCAGTGTTTGGAGCACCCCAAATTTACTATTCACTATTACTAATCAAACTTAAACTTTATCTGGGCAAAGTTTATGCATGTCTCAACTTGGGCTTGTCTCTGTGGCTAAGCCACAATCAAATACACTCAAACACTCACACTCAGACTCACACTCACACTCACTTACACTCACTTGCTGCCATTCAGGCTCAGACAAAACGTAGCCAAGTAATCAAAGTCATGTGTAGGGGATGAGCACGCAGTCCCCACTCACAGTTACAGCCGCGACATGTTTAGGATATGTGCTTACACTCAGAAAAATAAATTGTCATTCTCTCTACAAATTAAAGTTCTTAAATTAATCTCATTTGGTTCCAGAATTCAAGTAAAAATCTGAATAAATTCTGTTTAATAAAGCCAAAAAAACGGTGCTAAATTTAAATTAAGTTCCAAAAAGATTAAATTAAGTTGGATTTATTAGTGCTTTAAATCAACAAAGTTCCAGAAAAGAAATATGAATTTTTAGAGCACGCTTTTATATAATATTTCTTTTTTCTATGAAGCATTTTCTGACTTACTTTTGACACCTGAAAATCTTGATTCAATTACAGCAAGTCTTGATTTTTGTCTCAGTGTACTTGTTTTAAGATGAGTTAGAAATATTTGTGCTTGGTTTGTTTTATGGCATCATAAATGCCTCTTTTATTGCAAAGTCGCACATTTATTTCCTTTTGCCGCTTGCGGTTACAGTTTGCAGCACACACACACACACACACACACACACACACACACACACACACACACACACACACTTACCCACACCCACACACACGCTTTAAATTTAAAGTTCAAGAATATTGCCCAAAAGCTTCGTGTACACAAAATCGAACTGCTTTTCTTTATGCGCCATACGGATCGTATCGAATATATTCTGTAGTTATATATGTAGTATGGCGTATATATTTGTATATAGTAAATTTTATGGCAAAGGGAGAGCTGGGAAATGTAGGGGGAGGGGTGGGGGGGAGGCCTGGGTCCCAGTCAACGCCTTGTGATAATAAACGCAAATGATTGCTACGGGAATAAAATCGGGTGAGCGGGCAAACGCCTGCCTTTGCCTTTGGCTAGAGGCAGAGGCGCAGTCAAGCGCAGTTTGGACGACCACAATACCACTCCAAGCGAAATACACATATACACAGATATATATAGAAGTACACTGAGAGAAAAAAATATAAAATTCCCGACTTAACACTATCCTAAACATCAAGAACAAAAATTCTACAGTTGATAAGACAGAACTTCGAGTAAAATTATACCTTCAAATTTATTTTAATTTAAAAACTAAATAAATGTATATAATATTGTTTCTTCAATAAGTTTTGCGTTTATTAACCGATTTAAAAGCCCTTTTAAAGATAGATAAATATAATGATAAAGATTATATATTTAGAATTATAATATTGTATGTTCAATATTACGTTCGTTATACGGTTTTTATAGAACAGACTCCGAATAGACTCCAAAACCAGCTTCAATTTGGAATATTCTTATTAGGATCTTCAATTCTAAATTTAATTAATTTAAATTTAATTTGAAAAGTCTATTTTCCGCTCAGTGTATGTATGTATTACTTATATATGTATTGAGCGCGAACCGAAATTATTTTTAAATTACAAAACAAGAAAAAGTTGAAGCGTCGAGCGCGAGCTCATTACGCATGCCAGCGTTTTGGGAATATGGAAATGGAAATGCGAATGGGAACAGGAACAGCAATGAGAATGGGAACGGAAGAACGGGAACGGGAATGGGAGTGGGAGTTGGGATATGATGGGTGTGCCACCATTTGCAAATGCCAAATAGACAGCTATGGGGGAAAAGTAGCTGGAAAAACTGTGAAAACGCAAGGCAAAAAGAAACAAAAAAACATAAAAAAAAAGATGGAAGAAACAGAAAAGGAAAAGTTAAACACAAATGGGCATTGCTCCGAGGCGTTGTCTGCTCCTCAGACGTTGACATGATGTGGTAGCCAGTTGTCAAAGCCGTTGCCTTATAATGAGCTAGAAAAATACAAGTACTAAGTATATGTATATGCTGTCTAGGCTAGGGGTCCAGACACAAGACACGACAAGACAAGACACTAACGGGGATCAGGGATAAGACGCCTCTTCATGTAAGATGCTTGTTGATGTCTGTGCATGGTTTATGCATTAGCCTCTCGGCAAAGTAAACCTCAATCAAGCACGAAGAACCCAGAATTCTAGAGTTTCCGCGCCCAAACCTGTAGCAGCAACTACACAGAAAGAAAAACTAGCAGTTTTCCCACAGTCTGAATCCAGAATTTTCTATGTCTAAATTGAGTTTAAAAATTCATCTGACAAGAATAAAATTCTTTGAAAATTGCTATTAAATTCCTATTTGAATTCCCATATCTTAAAGCGATAGTTCGATAAAAACAGAATAGAAAGAGTAATATTGAATGTAGAAGATTGTTATTCGTAATACTTACTTTCTAATATTATATTTATAAGATCCTGAAAAACTAAAAAAAATCGATTAATAAACATGGAAGTTATTGATGAAACTATTTTGCAAGATTTGCCTTTAGCGAATTTTGGCAACGCCATTGTTAAAGCATGGTACAGACAAAAAGTAAGAGAAAGTATTTTTGGTGTGTTTTATACAAAATTTTTTAAGTTTAGTGGAGTTTTTTAAAAACAGGAGTGCATATTCTACCGTCCGGGTGCTGTCTCGCCTCATCGCCCCCATCCTTATTTACTTTTAACACGATTTTGCACTTTTCCATTTCCCTTGACCAAATTGATCTACATATTAATCACCCAATAGATTCTATGTAGTTTTTTACTTGAATTTTAAAACAGCACATATTTAATTGATAAGTTTTATTTCGTAGAACTTGCTCTTAATTTTTTTGAGTGCAGCATCCGGAGCTCGAACCCAAACCTGTAGCAGAAACCGAAGACGAAACAGAAGCTGAACTAGAAGTCAAAGGCAAAGGCAGCAGCAGTTTTCATCCCTTTGCCTTGACGAGCGCCATTAACGTCTTCAACTTTCTGTTAGTGAATATTTCAATTATTAATGCCGCCCACGCTGCCCCTTGCCCCTCCGCCCCTCCTTCACACCCTAAGCCAAGTGCTTGTACAGCAACACATAAAAATGTAAAGCTCTGTCGACTGCCTCCTATCTTTCCTAGAAACTTTAAGCTGCTGATGCCAGCGAGCAGTGAAGGGAAAACACGGAATGTATCGCTCCGGCGTATGTCGATGGCGCATTGTGCATTTTTTATCGCACGCCTGCAATTGCGGGCTCCCCCACGCCACTAAGTGCCCACAACCGCACAAAATGGCACCTAGGCGGAAATATCTGCAAGAGCATGATACTTCTCAAAGAGGTTTCTAGTCTGGAGGAATGCATACTGAGTCCGCCTTAATGCTTCTTGTTAACTCAGCTCGTCGTCAATGATGCACTGAGAAAAAAATTAGCAGTTTTCAATTTTCAATAAATATAAAAATTTAAATTTAAATAAAAAAAGAATATATTTTATTTTCATAAACTTCTGAAGTAAAAGTTAATTTACGAATATAGTTTTATTTAATTATAAATTTTTATTTACAAATTTAAATCTAAATGCATTCAAATTTGAACAAAAAAATATTTATTCAAAAGATTCGTATAAAAGCTTTATTTTATAGAACTATTTATTATTGAAGTGAAAGCTATATTCAATATCAGCTGAACAAAGTTGTTATTCCATCACTATACTGAGAAAATTAAGTTAAAAATAGAGCTCTTAAATGAAGCTGATTTATTGCTAGAATTCGCAACAAATCTATGTTCAAAGAGAAGCTAATAAAGTCTGATCCAGGATTCAAGTAAGCTCATAAAGCTCTTAAAAAGCTTCCAAGATAAGCTAACCAAATCCAAAACTGCTTAAGAATACTTAAGATTGATAGTTTTAAAAATATAATATATGTTTTTTGAAACAAGAATTTTACCGAAAATTCTCGATTTAAACTCTTAGGGAATATTTTTCTTAAATGTAGAATTGATGGGCTATGTAATCGTTATCGTATCGTGTTCAACATCCGAGTAGTAGAGTGTACCGGGTAAAGTTGAAATACTTGATTAAAACCGGGCAGGCGAATTCATTTGCATTGGTGCTCAGGTTAATTTTGATAAATGCCTTCGATCTCCCAAATGTATTAGAGTTAATCTACCAAAATTAATGCCCTAATTAATCAGGCAGAGTCCGTTTTTGGTCGCTGGTCGAGCCGGGACTTCCTCTCTGTCTCTGTCTCTGTATCTCATCCCTGTGCCTGTCTCTTTTTCTTTCTCTTTCTCTTTCTCTGCTCCATGACTGCCAATGCCTGTGACTTGTTTTCAAGCCAACCCGGTGAACTGCCTGCTTTTCTGCCTCCCTCTCTCCTTTCTCCTTAACGATGGCTGTCTGTTTTGAAATCTGTTGCTAAGTTGGCCTATCCGTCTAAAGGGAGTTCCTGGGAGGTGGAGAGCAGCAACTGTCGTTGTTCCCTAAGAAAAATGAGTGGAAACTTGGGAGTGGGAATGTGAAAGTTTGGAAAAGCGCCTTTTGTACGTGTCTTAACGATTGTTGAACAATCTAACGATTGTGGCACATTTGATTGCAGTGGGAGTTTAGTGCTTATAAATCGGGCTCTAATTATGTTAATTAGGTCAGTAAATATGTACATCGAAATCCATTTGCTCAATTATTTCCATGCTGAATGCATAAATGAACACATGGCTAATTGTGGGCAGTGTTGCCAGAAATAGCTAGATTTTCAATAGAAAATTTATTAAAAATAGATTAAAATGCTTATGGAAATAAAATAAATATAGTAGAAAATAAAATAAAATAAAAATAAGTTATAAAAATAAATTATTAAAAATATTTACGATAAGCAAAAATAAAATAACAAAAGTCCAATACAAAATTAAAAAGAAATTCAAACAAAATAATTTGCAAAAATAAAGCGAATAAACAATTTAAAAGATTTATAAATTTAAAATAAATATTCTTGAAAGAAAATAAAGAATGTTAATAAAAACACATATAAATAATTATAAAAAATTATATGTAGTAATCAATATTAATAAAAAAAGACAAATAAATTTATTATTATAAATTTATGACGCGCAGAAATAAAATGCTAAAACCCGCTAAATAGGCAACGCTGATTGGGGAAAAACGCTTGTGTTGAGCAATGAATCAAAATTGATTTATTTGACAAGCTGCGATTTAATTGTTTAATTATATCATTAATAATACACAATCATAAATGCTAAGGCGGCTCAAATGGCAGTCGGCAAAAAAGCACTCAATTACCAACAAAAATATTTAGCAATTTCCGGCTAGTTCTGCTCTAATCTTTTATGCCATGTTGATAAATTCACTTGAAAATAATTTAATTTTGTAATTTTGTTGTTACTTGGTGGTAACGACAGCAACAACACCAACAGCAATAACAACAAGCTATGTCTTGCTTCCGAGCCACATTATTTTCCACTTTGCCTATCGAGTTTTTCACGAGGCGTTTTCCGAGTTGTCGCCTTTGCCGTTACTTTACGTCGTGCCAAAATGAAAATGGGCATAAATGTGCTTTAGCATTGACAAAATGCTTTGGCATGAACATGAAGCCATATCGATATCCTTGATCTAAATTGTGCACAACCGCAAGCGATCAATAAAAACAAAGTATCTTGAACAAGTTTATTTCGCCAGGCTAGAACTATAATAGCACTGCACTGTGGTTCCAATTGTATGGATGCGCAGCCAAAAATATATCTACTTCTACTGCCGAAACCAACTAAAATATATTTTAAATATGTTATAAAAAAATTAACCAAATCGGCTTATTATAGCCTTAATCTTTCAATATAGTGATCATGGAAAATTTTATAAAAGCTTATTTTGTAAGATATTGATATATTTAACCTCTTAAATAGACACAACAAAAAAAGACAGTAAGAGAACCTGTAGTTTGGATTTTGCATGCGATATTCTGTTGCATATCTCTGCTGTTTCTTATCTGATAATACATACAATTTACAACATCGATACATATTTGCAATGCCTACGTAATTACATGCCAAAAAACAATACGGAATCTTGAAAATTGTGAATTTCTTTCTAGATTAAACTGTTATGAAAAAAATCTAGTTAGGTAACTTTTTTCTGTAGGTTTCCTAAATTGAAACAAACATTTTTATAATCTTGAAAATTTTATAAACAGCAGAATTTAATTTAATTGTAAAAAAATAAAGTTTATTCTTCATCCAGTATCTGCTTAAAGAACTCAAAATAATGTTGTTATTTTTGGTGTTAGTGCGTAACCACTGTGCAATAATGGGAGCCTACAAAGCTGTCGTCATAATAATGAAGCTCTAGTACGAAATTAACAAGTTGTAAAAGCAATTTTAATAAACATTTTGTGTAAATAATTGCCGTAGTCTCTTCAAATTGTCTGCCCTAGGTTGACGGGTAGTGAGAGTAGTAGCATAGCAGAGAGGACAGAACGAGGCAGCAACATTTAGCTGCAACTGGAAATTTATGTTTTGGTGGCTTTGCATGTGAGGTCAGGACATTTTGCG
>JAWNNJ010000436.1:0-14308 GCA_035045125.1 Hypselothyrea guttata | reverse complement strand
CGTTTGGTGCAATTGATATTCCAATTGCTTGTGTACATATGTACGTGTGTGATTTGGCGGGCACGCTGCGTATATACATACATACATACGTACATATATACGCATAGGCACATTAACAGTATAATTTGTAAGTAAATTATTAGCTTTTAATATAAGAATCTTTAATATTTAATTTATTTAATAACATACACAAATACATATTTAATTAATTTAGTTTATATATATACGTATATATAAATATATGTAAATTGATATTAATAAATAAATATATATGTTAATACATATAAATTTATATTAATATCCTAATAGTATTTAATTTATTTCATCATAATATTGGCTGAATGTGTGTATTTGTGTAAGTTATTTAAAAATTCGCGTTTAAATTTAAAGTCGTGTTTTTTAATATTCGCGTTTTTCTTATAATAGCTTTTTTAATCAATATTAAAATAACTATATTATTATTCTTAAAATAACTATTTTATGTATATATATATATATATACATATATATATATATATATATGTATTATTAAAATATTTATTTTAAAGGAGTCGGTTACGGGTTTCGGATTTTAATATTTCGCGTTTTCAAGCTTTGGCTTAGGCTTTCCAGTCCGCGTATTACAAATTTGACTATGCGAGGGATCTGGTCTCCCACTGCAAAAATTATTTTTTTTTTACACACACGCATAAGAAGTTTTTGTTGTTATTTTTTGTTTTCATAAATATTTTTTGTTAGACTCTGTACTTTAAAAAAGTAAAAGAGTCTATTAGTTTAGTGCAACTGACAGATGTATGTAACAGGCAGAAGGAAGCGTGGTAGACCCCACAAAGTATATATATTCTGACTCAGGACGACGAGCTGAGTTGATTTAGCCATGTCCGTCCGTCCGTCTGTCCGTCTGTCCGTCTGTGTGTCTGTGTGTCTGTCCGTCTGTCCGTATGAACACCTAGATCTCAGCAACTATAAAAGCTAAAGACACCAGCTTTCCGGATTTAGGTAGTCAGCTAATGCAAGCAGATCAAGTTTGTTTCAAACTTTTGATATCTCGCCTCCTTCATCCGCGAATCATCAAAAATCTACACCTACCTCAAAAATCTCGAAAACTATAAACGCCACAGCAGCCACAATAATAGCGCTACAGACTTGTAATTTGGCATATACGTAGCCTAAGGTATTCTTCACCGATGATATTAATTTATTTATGATTTGAATTGGAAATAGCGAAGATATGCAAGAGACAATTTTTTTCAAAATGCATGTATGTGCCACTGCAGCCACAATAATAAAGCTACAGACTTGTGATTTGAAATGTACGTAGCCTATTGAATTATCCATCGATGCTGTAAATTACATTACAAACGGAGAAGAAACAGCGAAGTTATGCACCAATGAATTGTTTTATAAATGTATGTAAGCGCCACTACAGCCAGAGTTTAAAGGCTATCGACTTGGGATTTGGCATGTACGCAGCCTATGGCATTATCCATCAACGCTGTGAATTATATTACCAACGGAAAAGAAACAGCAAAGATAGCGTAGACAGAGAAGCCGCCTAGAGCTTGCAAACTATAAAAGCTAGAAATACCATTTTTTGGTATTTATGTCCTCCTATGCAACCATCAGATCAAGTTAGTATGGGTTTTTTGATAACTCCTCTCATTCCTCCGCTAACCGAAAAACCAATTTAGGAACAGTTTGCAGTTTTAAAGCTCAAGTTTTAAAGCTAAAGATTTGGGATGTGGCATGTACGTAAACTATGACAATTCCCATCGATGATGTGAATTACATTACGATCGAATAAGAAACAGCGAAGAAAACACAAAGTACAGGGTCTCCTACAGTCGGTTGCGTCCGACTGTAGCTCCGTCCTTACTGGTTTAACCTATCGAAGTCTTCTTTAAATTCGGAACGTTGAACCAATTCAAGAATTTTCATGAACGCAAAATTTAGTTCATTGGGATTCAGTCCAATGGTACGCCCTTTTTCCTTGGAGAAGAATCGGTACATATACGCAACCACTCGAATTAGTTTGCGACATGATGAGAACCGTGACAACAAAGTGTCAAGAAAATCATCATTACTTATTAAACAAACTTGGGCTGATTTCTTATACTCGCTATTCTTCAACTCTGGTGACAACGAAAAGTGATTGTTCTTTGGCCAATTTACCTTATCTTCAAGTAGAAACGGTGGCCCTTCTAGCCAAATGGACTTCACACCTTCGGTCATCTCTTGGATGCCTGCAACTCGATTCGATACGAATGTTGATGGTGAAGTCTTAATCCAATGTAATGTGATTTCTGAGTCTGTCCAAAAATTCACACTCTCGACTCTGCAATGGTCCAAAATCTTTTTAACACTGAACCATAATTGAGCTAATAAGTACGCCGCACAAAGTTCCAGTCTGGGAATAGACTTTGTCTTGAGTGGCGAAACTTTAGCCTTTGCAGTTAATAATCTGCAAATTATCTTGCTGCTGCTGAGAGCTCTAACGTATAAACAACAACCGTACGCAGAGGAGGATGCGTCTGCGAATCCATGCACTTGTATGCTTGTGTTACCACTTGCATGTGCATATCTTGGGATTGCAATTTGATTGAGAGCAATTAGATCCTCTTTCAACTGTTCCCACCTGCTATGCATTTCCATGGGCATTGTTTCATCCCATGATAATTGCATACGCCACAACTCTTGAAGCAGAATTTTGGCCCTTATGCTAATAGGGCTCAACAGGCCAAGTGGGTCAAACAAGCGAGCAGCAACAGATAATATATTTCGCTTGGTAGGGCTCAATTCAGTGAAACTACTATCCAATTGATACCGAAATGTATCTGAATTTGGCGTCCACTTCATGCCCAAAGTTTTGGTAGAGTCGGCATCATTGAAGCTGAAAACTTTATCGTCTTCAGCATTTTCCATTATATTGGGATGGTTTGAAAACCATTTAGCCAATTGGAAACCCCCTGAAGTGAGGATATCGGATACTTGAGTACATATGGTCCTCAGAGCATCAACCGTATCAGCTCCGGTGAGCATATCATCGACGTAGAAGTCATTGCATAAGAATTCTGAACCAGGAACATGAGTACTTTTATGTCGTAAGCCCAGTTCTTGCAAACAGCGGATGGCTAGGAACGGTGCGGACGCAGTGCCATAAGTTACCGTATTCAAGCGATAAATACGAAGCTCATCCGCTGGGCTTTCACGCCATACGATGAGTTGAAAGCAGCGATCACTTTCAGCTATGTTCACCTGCCGATACATCTTTTTAATGTCTGCCGTGAGGGCATATCGATTCAAACGGAAACGAAGAAGTGATAATATAAGCTCCCTCTGAATAGTTGGGCCCACCATAAGAATATCATTAAGAGAGTGCGTCGATGTTGTTTTACAAGACGCGTCGAATACTACTCTTAATTTGGTTGAGCTACTTTCAGGCCTCAGGACACACTGATGAGGTATAACATAATGTGGTCCCGGTGGAACATGTGTGCCAAGGACTGACATGTGGCCAAGATCTATATATTCTTTCATAAACTCTATGTACATACGACGGAGTTCCACATCTTTGGATACTCTACGTTCTAATGATAGAAAACGCCGTTTGGCTGTTTCAAAAGAGGAACCCAATACCTGAGGATCTGCTTTAAATGGTAAAGATACTTCGAACCTTCCAGATGGCAAATTTCGAACATTATCCTTGAAACTTTGTTCACATGCAAGTTGTTCTGAAGAATATTTTGCAGAACTAAACGATTCTGGAACTGCTTCTAACTCCCAGAATCGCTCAACAAGAGCTTCCAAGTTAGTTTCCTCTTTTGCGTGCGTAACTGCACAACATAGAGGGTTTTGCGTCCGTGTTTTCCTGACACGCCCAGATGCTACTCAACCTAGCAATGTCTTTTGCAGGACTGGACCATTTTCGGCCAACTTTATTTGTCCAGTGCAAAGCAGATCGAAGAATGATTCGGCTCCTAATAAGAGATCAATGCGTTGGGGTTTATAAAAATCGGGATCAGCCAATTCTAGATCCGACGGAATTTTCCAACTTTTTATGGGGAGTACATAATCTGGCTGTCTGCCTGAAATTGATGACAGCACCCAAAAATCTGCATTAAACTTATGCGAATTTATTTTTGAAAAAACTACAGTAGACACCTCATTTTTGGCAACCTGAGTTGCATTTCCTACTGACGTAACTGTCAGACATATGTTTTTACGAGCAAGTCTAAGTGTTTGAGCCAAGTTCTCTGTCATAAAATTGACTTGGGAGCCAGAATCTAGTAGCGCTCTAGCGGAATGAGTTTGGCCGAACCTATCACGAATTTCGACAACAGCTGTCGCAAGAACAACCTGATCTACCTCACTAGAAACATGATTGACCTGGGCAGGGTGGGCTGAAGCCTGCGATGTTGAAGGACCTTGCTCTGCGTCAGACATATCAAATTTGTGTAGAAGAGTGTTATGGGCTTTAGTACATATTTTGCACTTTGCAGCAGTGCAAATTGACACTCTGTGTCCAGGCTGCAAGCAATTGATGCACAATTGAGTGGTCTTTGCAAAATTAAATCTGTCTAAAAATGGTAATGCGGCAAAACTTGAACAATTTTCAATATTGTGAGTTTGGTTACAAAACTGACAGACATTCCCACTAAGCATCTTGTCGTTCGTACAGGCGAAAGTCGACCTTACGTTTTTAGTAAACTTAGACTCTGACTTGAGCTTCAATCTGGACTTGGAGCTTTCATCCGCAGATAAATGCTGATATCGCCTGTTCAGCAAACCAGGTAGTGTATCAAAATCTAGCTGCTCTTCATATTTAGATTTAGTGGCGGAGTCCACCTTTGACAAAACTGTATGAATCAACACAGCATTTGCAAAGTCTTTCTCATTTCCGATGGACATTAAAGACTCATATATAGCGGAAACGGAGTCTATGATCGATCTCAAGCCGAGCGCTGAGGGCTTGCTTAAAGGTTCAATATCGAACAATTGAGCTAGCGTATCAAAGAAGATAAGACACTTGTTGTCATACACTCGTTTCAGGCTAGCTAAGGCTTTTGGGTAGTTTGCATCAGAAACCTGGAACGCTTTAATAGTTCCCAGTGCCTCATCTGACAAACACGAGATTAAATGATTGCATTTTTCTATATTCGACACGGATTTGTTTGAATCTACCAAGCTTTCAAATAAACTAATAAATTGTTTATATTCTGCATGCTTTCCACTAAACTTGGGTAGTTGCAATTTGGGCAAATTCAAATTGTGGGAAGCTATAGGCCTATTGTCAACATTTTGATGCTCGTCTAGAGCCGCCATATATGCAGATTTTGATAGCACACACGTTTCTTCCAGTAAGCAACGCATTGTGTTATCGGGGTCTATACTGTCGATCTCGTCCTGCAGACGCATTGCCTTAGCAATGTATGAATTCAATATATCTAACCTGCACTGAATATCGAACTTACTTGGCGTTGCTTTATTTTTTAAATCAAGTCTTAAACGCTGAATATGGGCTTCTATTACTTCTAGCTTAGCAAACAATTGTGTTAGCCTTTCACTATCACAATTGTCTGCATTGCCGGTGACATCAAATATGCTTTTCTTTTGCATTTCAGTCATTTTGCAAATCGATTCTATTAATATGCACGTAGGTGTACGTATTTAATTATGTATATAAGTGCACAAGCGAAAACTGCAAACAGCTGAAGAAACGGCGGCGCTGACAACAGCAACAATAAAGGCTAATTCTAAGCAGCGGTCAATGCTTTGAAAGAAGAATAGGAATCAACGATAACCAAGCGCGGCTCTCAGCACTAACGTCACTTGCGAATATACGAAAAGAGAGAACGCAGAGCATGCAGTTAAAATATGTACTACTGTGGGCAAAAAGTAAGGTGAGTTTGTTTGTAAAATGAAAATTCTTTATTAATTCTCCTGAATCAATTGCATCCCCTTCAAAGTAATCCCCTCCCGATAAAATAGACTTATGTCAACGTTTTTTCAAATCCTCGAAACAGGCCAAATAGTCCCTTTCCGGTATAGCCATGAGCGCCCTCGGCGATTCCGTTTTTATCTCCTCAATCGACTCGAAACGCGTTCCCCGGCGTGGTCTCTTGAGTTTTGGGAATAGCCAGAAGTCACACGGAGCCAAATCAGGAGAATACAGTGGTTGCGGAACGATATGCGTCGAATTCTTGGCGAAATGGTCACAAAGAACGAGTGCAGTGTGCGACGGTGCATTGAGCGTTTTCGGTACCAAACGAGATTTGACTTTTCGTAGGCCCAAATGGTCTTTCAAAATGGTTTTCACAGATCCTTCTGATATTCCGATCATATCAGTAAGGTCTCTAACAGTCAACCGACGATTTTTGAGCACTAATTCCTTCACTTCATTGACGTGTTGGTCATCTGTTGACGTCGATGGTCGTCCGGAGCGCCCCAAGTCATCAACACGTTCCCGACCCTCTTTGAAGTCTTTGTACCACTTATAAACATTTTCTGGGTCATGGTAGAATCACCAAAGGGGCCTTCCGCAACATCCTCAACGTTTCCGAAATTTCATTCCGAATCCCTTGAGGTCCCTGCTCGGGCGCCAATGAAAAATCCAATACAATTAGATAAATAAATAATCAATTAAATCAATTTTCAATAGATTATATTGTACAATTTTGGGAGCGCAAGAGATTTACAAAGATTGTTGGCTGTCGCTGATTACATATGTATGTATGTTTGCTAGCATAAGCTCGAAACGAAACTAAAACCAAGCAAACATATATGCATGGCTGCAATGCGAGACAGAACTTAATATAATATAAGAGTAATATTCAACAGCTAATCTTACACTCTAGGGTGTTTCAATATATTCATTTTTACTAATTTAATTGCTGCTTCAACAGATACTTAACATAGAATTTACTCAACTGTGCGTGCCAGCGTCTGCTACTGTCGGTTGGGTCTCCGACTGTAATGATTATTGGCTTAAAAACTATATCCACATTCAAGTTAAGGGTCAAATTCAAGATGTAGACATCATTTAGTGCGATTTTTAATGCATTTTCAAATGTCAAAATTATCACTTTACTCGTAATTTGACATGACAATTCATCGTCAGATATAGCAGAATTAAACATATATAACTGTTGGTAAATCATGAATTCCAATAATTTGCGATTTGATTGTTGTTTCCCGATTCTTTTCATAACAAAAAACACCATTTTGTATGTAAAAATTGTCCTGATGTACCTGAAGAAGTGGTAAGATGGTTCCGAAGGGGCCAAGCTGAGGCCACCAGGCGGGTCGCAGGTTGCGGATAGCGAACGACCTCTCAATGAGTGGCCAGTTGTGAATACAAGGGCAATCAGTAAAAAACAGCCCCGGACAACCAGCGGGCGTCACCAAGTCGGTACGTCGACAAGTGCTAATCGTCAGCCTGGCTGAGGGCTCGGATCAACAAATAACTCAGTCGCTAACGGTGTGCTCAGGCAAATGGCGACCGCCTGTTCTATTCAGCCTTACCCGGGTACGCCGGTTCTCTGCCCGGGCGGACCGTTTTATCACCGCAATTCGTGGGACATTATGAAGTCATCAAAAAACATAAACAAAAACCTAAGACCGCAGGACTTACCGGCGGCAACAGTGGCGCGTCAATTTGAAGATGCGCACCTGGACAGGATACGGCCCGTGGCGGTTCAGCCACCACGCAGCCATGGCCCTCCGCCAGGACGGAGGGGAATGGAAGAGAGTGGGGTGCGTCCAGCACCACGCCCTGCTCCACACCCGACTCCACGTTCAGTGTCGACGGAATACGCCAATTCTGCGACCTCGTCCACCCCTGTTCGCAGGGCTGCGGCTGGATTTTACCATCCCTATGCCCAGTCTTATACGGCAGGGCAAAGGCCGAGGAAGCAGCGGTTCACGCCATCACCGGGTCAACCAGGGGGACGTGATGACCCCAATCGTAGGCTTCTGTGCGGATCCCGCAGGAAGTGGTACCTGCTCTACCTCGAACAGGGTATGCCGCAGGACGTGGCCTTCAATAAGGCCATGGAACCGAGACCAAGCTCGGAGCCAGCACCTGCACCCAAACGAGCCAGCAGCACGCTCACACCACCTGAGGCCACGCCCAAAAGGACGTGTACTGCTGTCCCCATTGTGGAACCCCCCACATCATCGAGGGCGCAGGCTGCTATTGCAGGTAGCACTCCTGCAACTTCAACGAGGGTAATCAGCCCCTCGCCCGTTGCACCAGTCACCTGGCACATCATATGCTGCGGTGGCCAAAAAGGTGAGGGTGGCTGTGCTGTCTGCAGAATACCCGCAGGTCCTTCTCAACCATGGGGACCTCTCCGTTTTGGAAGCATCCATCCTTGAAGAGATGGAAAGCCTTGGACGGGCCTAGCCCATCGTATTCTCCGGAATACATTTCCGCATAGGACACTTAATTGTGGACTGTGCGGACGAAGAATCAGCAAATTGGCTGATGATGGTGGTCCCGACACTACGCACATGGAAGGATGTCCCGCTTGAAGTGAGGATGGGGGATGACATACCCCCTCCTCACACCATTACGGTGTTCTTTCCACGTAGCGTGGAACGTACCAACGAACGGATTGTGGTGTTGGTCAAAGCCCAGAATAGACTCGATGTGGATCTGTGGAAGGTCATGTCGAGGAAAAACGAAGGTGGAGGAGTCCTTCTCGTAATCGGCATTGATGAGGCTAGCCGAGATACTATCGTGGCAAATGGACACCAAATCCATTGCCGCTACGGCAATATTTCGGTTGGAGGACTTAGAAAGCCGAGGACGGGAGTGGAAAAGCCCACTGGAGTGAAGACGGCAGGACCCTCTTGTCAGGCAGGACCTTCTGCTGAACCTGTAGAGCCCTCTGTAGGACCAGATCTGGAACGCCAGAGAGTTCCACACCCCCAAAGACAGCACCACCAACTGCTGCGGACGACCTAGCTAAAGATGACGATCAGCTAAACGCAACCCTCGGGCCAGCTGAGGACGCATACATGGACGTAGACGAGGTGGATCCCATGTCCTCCCAGGAGCTTGCAGAGGAGCTGCAGGGCGAGGCAAACATCACGGTGGTCCAACGCGACGAGTACTCACTCTCGTCGCTCGAAGAGGAGTTGGAGCCACTCCTCTAAAATGGCGGGCCAACCCGTCACCACAGGGCTAGTCCAAGTCAACATCCACCACGCCAAGGCGGCTATGGCCGTCCTGACAAGGATGTTCACAAAACGTCGGCTTGGACTAGTCCTCATACTAGAGCCCTGGGTATGGCAGGGTATTCGACGACTCTAATCGAAAGACACAAAGGTAATTAACGATCAGAGGTCGGACAATCCTTGAGCTTGCATAATGATAAGAAAGGATATTAACTATCATATACTTTCAAAGTTTCTATGCCGAGACTGTGTGCCAATAATGGCACACCCAGGAGTTACCACCCCTTATTATTACATCGGCCTACCTCCCTGGAGATGAAGCTTGTCCCCCAGCAGCTGGTGAAGTTTGCGAGGGAAAAGCATACTCATAGGTTGCAATGCCAACTCGCACCATGTAGTATGGGGAAGTGCGGATGTCAACTCAAGGGGTGAGTGTCTTCTAGATTTTATCATTAATAATAACCTAGAATTATGCAACGTCTTTAAAGTATACTTTCGACGGCTTCCGATTTATATTAAATATCAATACACATATATGTCCCTAAAAATCCTTGACATTTGACCATTCATTTATGCATTTGAAGTTAACAGCTGTGTGGACTATGTTTGATTTATAAGCACTCTGCTGTTTTCGGTTTGTTCGACATAACCCAATTTATCATTCACATTAGCCATTTTTCATATTCAAACATACAACACGCGCAGCTGAGAAAGATTTTTAGAATAAACCAGGAAACACATGTTTTTTTGTGCTGCATAGCAAAAAGAAAGTAATAAAATATGGACGGGGCAGATCAGTCGGACGGGGCCAACTGTAGAATACCCTGTGCCCTTTATTTTATATACAATTTTATAAAACTGTCACACTGAGCGTATCAGCAGTACTTCTTCTTCTTCCCTTTTTACGTGCGATAGGTGCGCTGCGCTGCTGCTGCTGCGCTGCTGCCGCTGAGCTGCTGCGCTGCCAATTGCGTAGCTTATATCTACTTGGTTTATTACCCGATTTTAATGCGCTTTTAAGGATAGTTAAATATAATAGAAGAGAGTGTATATACCAAATAACAACATTCTATGTTTAATATTACGCTTGTTATTAAACTTTTTGTGTTAAAAATTCGAGGTTATGTGAGTTTTATTGATTTTTGGGCGTGAATGGGGCGTGGCATGAACAATTAATATATAAATAAACTTGATCTGAGTATTGAATACACATACCTATAGCAATCAAAACAGCTGCTCAAGCTTTTGTAGTTTTCGAAATCGACGCGTTCATACAAACGGACAGACGGACAGACAGACAGACGGACATCGCTAAATCGACTTGGTTCGTCTCACTGATCAAGAATATATATACTTTGTGGGGTCTGCCACGCCTCCTTCTGCCTGTTACATACATTCTGACAAAGTTATTAGCCCTGTTTTTCCCATGTTTCAAATGGGCACAGGGTATAAAAAATTGTGGAACCACAGTAACGTGCAATATTATTAATTTTACTTTATGTATAAGCTGGTCACATTCCACGTTAAGGCACAGCCCCAATGGCAATCCATACCTTATTACGGATGTATATGTGGAGGAGGTTCGTTTGGGGCACCTTCGCGTGTCCATTGGTTATAACTCAAAACGCATCGAGGAAACGAGTCTGGCGTACTTTGGAATAAATATAAATGTCAAAACTGAGTGGAGTTTGCGGGGCGACTAAGCGGCACACATATGTATGTACATAAGAACCAGTAGGGACGGAGCTATAGTCGGACGTAACCGACAGTAATGGACAGTTCAAAAATTATTAAAATTACTGCAAAGTAATTTTTTTCGCCGCTTGAAATCGCTACCGATTATCTAAAAATAATTTTAAACATTCGAATCTGTGTATTAATTATCTATTAATTATAATAATTATATTGTTTATTTATTATGATAGTATAATATTTAATTTTTAATATTTATTATTATTATTTTTATTATTATAGAAATTTATTATATTATGTTATATAATATTCAATTATGTTTGCATATCGTCTCTGTTTCTTATCCGATCGTATTATAATTCACAGCATTGATGAAGATTGCCGTAGACTACAACAAATCCCGTATCTTTACCTTTAAAACAAAAGCTTTAAAACTGAAAGCCGTTGCCAAATTGGTTTTTCAATTAACGGAAGAATAAGAGGAGTTAAAGTATAAAAAATATAACAAACTCTACCTGATTGCCGCATAGAAGATCAAAAATGGAATTGTTAGGTTTTATACTTTGGAAGATCTAGGTGTGTATAACTTCGCTGTTTCTTCTCCCTTTGTAGTGTATTTCACAGCATCGACGAATAATTCAATAGGCTACGTACATGCAATTACAAGTCTGTATCTCTAATATTGTAGCTATATTTTAGATCGTAATAAAATTTATAACATCGGTGCAGAATACTATACTAGGTACTTGCCAAATTAGTCTGTAGCTTTATTATTGGCTGCTGTGGCGCTGAAAGTTTTCGAGATCTTTGAGGTAAGAGTAGTTTTTGGATGATTTGCGGAGAAAGAGGGCGAGATATAAAAAATCTAAAACAAACTTGAACTGCTTTCAACATGGGACAACCTTAATGCCCAATGTGGTGTTTCCAGCTCTTATAGTTGCTGAGATCTAGGTGTTCATATGAACAGAAGGACAGATACACAAACGGATATGGCTTCATTAACTCAGCTTGCCGTGCTGAGTCAGAATATATACATTGTGGGGTCTATAACACCTCCTTTTGGGTGTTACACACATATGTCGTTTGCACTAAATAGACCCATTTACTTTTTTAAAGTACAGGGTCTGAAAAAAGAGACACAGATAAAAAAACGTTGCACTTGGTCAACAAATGAATCATCATATATAATGATGGATGAATGAAGGAATATACGCTCTGCGTGAGAATCGAGCAACTGCTGCACGTTGGGTGGCTCACACAAATGTATATACGATGCTTTAATAATCTGGAATTATTAGATTAATATGTTTTGTATGTTTTACAGTTAGTTCGAGTTTGCCCAGCTCTCATTTTTATAGTAATTCCTCAGTTTCGTGTAATCGCTATATGTTTGTACTGTTATACCATGTACCCATTAAAAATGGGTAAAAACAGAGTTAATAACTTTGGAAGAATGTATGTTTAGACCCTTTACTTTAAAAAAGTAAAAAGGGTCTATTAACTTAGTGCAAAGAGCAAATGTGTGTAACACCCAGAAGGAGGCGTGCCACGCCCCATAAAGTATATATATTCTTGATCAGGACGACAAGCCGAGTCGATATAGCCATGTCCGTCCGTCCGTCCGTCCGTCTGTCCGTCTGTATGAACACCTAGATCTCAGCAACTATAAGAGCTAGAGACACCATATTCGGGATCTAGGTTCTCCTATTCAGTAAGCAGATCAAGTTTATTTTGGATTTTGGATACCTCCCCCCCTTCCCCCGCAAACCGCAAAAAGCTACTGCAGCCACAGCTTTAAAGTTATTGACTTCTAATTTGGTACGTAACTAGCTTATGACATTTTCTTTTGACCCTGTGAATTTCGTTCCGATAAGATAAGAAACAGGGAAATAATGGAACGGACAATTTGGCGCACTAGGCAGAGGGGGGGGGGTGTAGTGCCTTGCATTCGCGGGTAGCTTAGTGTACGTGCCTCTGGTTGTGTTTGTATGTACATATAGTAGTAGAAGTAAAGTAAAGGGTCTCCTACGGTCGGTTACGTCCGACTGTAGCCTCCGTCCCACTGATCTGCCCCGTCCATATATTTTTCTGTTATCATGATTCGATTTCTTACAGTTATATATTTTATTTATTTATTTATTTTATTTATTTTTTTTTATTCATATATCTATACCCTGTGCCCATTGAAAAATGGGAAATACAGGGTTATTAACTTTGTCAGAATGTATGTAACAGGCAGAAGGAGGCGTGGTAGACCCCACAAAGTATATATATTCTTGATCAGGAGGACAAGACGAGTTGATTTAGCCTTGTCTGTCTGTCCGTCTGTCCGTCTGTATGAACGCGTCGATCTCAGCAACTATAAGAGCTAGAGCAGCCGTTTTGGTCATTTTTGAAAGGTGTATACCATACGCAGATCAAGTTTATTCCAAATTTTGGATACCTCGTCCCTACCGCGAACAATGGCCATAAATACAATACATTGACCAATTTGAACGCGTATATCTCAGCAACTATAATAGCTAGAGCAGCCGTTTTGGTAATTTTTTAAAGGTGTATACAATACGCAGAACAAGTTTATTTCAATTTTTGGATGCCATGCACCTACCGCGAATAATGGCCATACATTAGATTCAAAAAATATTTTAAATAGAATACTGTACTAGCAAGGCTGATCTTTGGTACAGGGTATAAGGGCTTGCCCGACTGCCATGTCTTGCGGGCGCTAGCCCGCGAGATTTTTTTTATTGGAATACTTACAACATAAAAAATAGATGATTATATTTAGAACCTGTACTTTAGAAAAGTAAAATAGTCTATTAATTTGGTGCAAATGACATATGTGTGTAACACCCAAAAGAAAGCGTGGTAGACTCCACAAAGTGTATACATATATTCTGACTCAGGACGACAAATCGAGGTGATATAGCCATCCGTCTGTTCTTCTGTCCATGTGAACACCTAAGATTTCAAGAACTGTAAAAGCAAGAGACTCCACCTTTCGGGATTTAGATTGTTAGATATTGTAAACAGATCAAGTGTGTTTCAGAAGTTTGATATCTCACCTCCTTCCTCTGCAAATCATCAAAAAACTACACCTACCTCAAAGATCTCGAAAAAATAAGCGCCACAGCAGCCACAATACTAAACTAACGACTTGCAATTTGGCATGTACGTTTGACATTCTTCACCGATTATAGTATAAGTTTTAGTAATGATTTGAAATAGAAATAGCGAAGATAAGTAAAAAACAATTTTAGCCAAACAATGCAGTTAGCTACAAACTTGTAATTTTGCATGTACGCAGCCTATGTCACTATCCAATAATGCCGTGAATTACATTACGAACGAAAAAAAAACAGCGAAAGATAGGGCAAACAGAGCAGCCACCTAAATCAAATTTTAAGAGCTATAAATACCATTTTTATAGCCTGTG
>JAWNNJ010000434.1:0-51867 GCA_035045125.1 Hypselothyrea guttata | reverse complement strand
TAGGAGAGAAGGGTGGTGGAGTTGGAGAAGACAATACATTTTCCTCTTCCATTATAATATCGGCACAGCAAGTCGCCTGCGTGTTTACTGTTGCGTGTCTGGAAGCTGACTGACTCACAAGCCATCGCTCTCATACTCTCTGTATTCTATTTCGTCATTTCGATCAACTATTTCATCATCCTTTCGTAGGACAGTTCTCTCAGTATAACCACGCCAGGCGCCATGCTCATTTAAGTCTCACTCAAATGATGCTCTCTTTATAACAGAATGATCTCTTTCTCTCTTTGGTTATTACAGTGTGTTATTCTGCTTTATTCAATGTAGGACTCTTAAGAATTATCATAATTTCTGTTACATTTGAATTTAACATATTCTCTTCAGTAAATCTACTACACGGCCTTCCTGACTTTCACGCGTCCTCGCGTGCCGTATTTTTATCTCAATATGAAATTACAGTTAAATTTAATAATTAATTTTAATTTCATTTTTTTTTTTTTTAATTTAACATCATTGTTCATTTGTTTTGTCTTTCTGATTGACACTAGCATAACATTACATTTCATAATAGAATCATAATCAGTAAAATAGCAAAAAAACATAAAATCGTTCAAATTAGCGTGTTACGATGGCTTTCCTTGCCTTGCTCAAATATTCATCAAATTATTTTCATTATTATTATTATTATTTTATTTTTTTTTTCTTCGTACCTTAGCTCTCGATCATTTTACATTCTCAGGCTCTTGCTGCACACCTTGCAACGCTCACACGCACACTTCGCGTCATGGTCGCTCTGGACCCACATAGCCCCCGCCATGCAGTTACTGCGCAGATAACTACATGGTGCGGCTGTAGCCTTGTAGGTGACTTATTCCGAGCTTATGGTACCTACGAGTGCCTCAGTCGGCGATCTCTCGCACTGCTCCGCGTCTACCTCATCAGGCATCGCACGCAACTGTTCATGAGCATACTTGTATGTTCGTTTACTTGTCAGAGATCTCAACATATATCGGTCACCATCAAGCTTTTCAATAATAACAAATGGTCCTTTAAACTTTGGATCCAGCTTTGTTTGGTGCCGTTCTTCACTTTTGAGCAAGACATGGTCACCTACTTTGTAACTTACAATTTTAGCTTTATTTTTGTCAAACTTTTGCTTCTCATAATTGGCACTTTGTTCTATATTTTGTAGGGCTTTTGATCTAGCACTTTCAACATCTATCTCTTCTTCTTCTACTAACGGCATCATACCCATTGGTCTAGCCTCTTTACCAATTAATAGCTCTAACGGACTAACTTTTGTAACTCTATTAGCCGTGCAATTCATAGCCAATTGCACCTCTTTTAAAGCTTCTTGCCAAGATCGCTCACTCGTCTCTACCGCTGTCAACATTGCTTTCATGGTTCTCATAACGCGCTCTACCTGACCATTCGCGCGACTGGCACCCGTTGCTATTAAATGTAAATCAATTTTCAGTGATGAACAGAACTTCCTAAAATCATTGCTGGCAAAACTGCGCCCTTGATCAGCAATTATGCGACTTGGTACACCAAACGTACATATGGTAGTTTTTAATGCCTCTATGCAGCTGCTAGTGTCAAGGCTAAGAGCGTGATGCAAATGAACATATTTAGTGAAACCATCTATTTGCACTATAACATATTCCTTGATGTCATTTTTACCACTCAACTTGCCGCTGATATCCATATGTACTGTATGCCATGGTATACAGATTTTTGGTATGGGATGGAGTTCTATTTGCGTCTTACCTGAAGTTGATTTTGATAGTTTGCACGTGATGCAATTTTCGACAAATTTTCGCACATATTTAGACATATTTGGAAACCAATACTGCGTATATACCTTATCTAGCGTTTTCTCCCAGCCTAAATGCATTATAGCCTCATGGACGTGATTAATTACAGACCACCTAAAAGCTCGCGGTATTACTGGTAGGCATCGATTTCGTCCATTCCTTTGTATCTTTCTGTACAACATACCAGATCGCAATTCATATGTTTTTGAATCGTCATACTCTAATTCATTCCCTTGTAACTTCGTCACTAAATCAGAAATTTCCGAATCTCGATGCTGTTCCGCAAGTAGCCAGTTATCCGTGATTTCTGCCAATTCAATGCGAACTTCCGTTATTTTAGGTCCATTAGTTGGTTTAACAATTGGTAACGGGTTGCGCGAGAAGAAATCTACATGTGACATACTACTTCCCTTTCTATATTCAATCTCAAACTCAAAGGACTGTAGATACGCCCACCATCGATGGACCCTTGGTGTTAAATCTCTCTTATGACGACTAGCTTTGAGTGAGTTGCAGTCAGTATATACCACAAATGGATGACCATGTAAATAGTGGCGGAAATGCTTTACTGCATTGTATACGGCCAGCGTTTCCAGCTCATATGAGTGGTATCTTGTTTCTGCTCCCGTGGTACACTTGCTATAATATTCTATGACTCTCGGTTTACCGTTTACCTTGTGCATCAATATGGCACCATAGCCATCTGCACTGGCGTCAGTATGAAGTTCAACCGGAAACTGTGGGTCATAAATAATAAGGACTGAATCGCTCACTAATGCAGATATAATTTCTTGACGCACCTGCTCATGTCTGTCTTGCCACTCAAACTTGCTATTTTTCGAGGTTAACGAATAAAGGGGTTTCATTACTTCACAAAATCGAGGGACGAATTGTCGAAAGTAAGATGACAAACCAATAAATTGTCTCAGTTGTGAAACCGTCTGTGGAGGCGGCAATGCAGCCAAAGCCTGAATTTTTCGCGGGTTTGGTCTTATTTCACCATTTTCGATTTTGTACCCTAAATATTCGACGCTTGACTGTAAAAAGAAACATTTATTTATGTTGTACGAAAACCCAGCATTGGATAACCTTTGCAGTACCTCTTTAAGTCTAATAAAAGCCTCCTCTTTTGTGTTAGCCACGATTAAAACATCATCAATGTACACAATGGCATACGAATATGCAATTTCACCTAAGGCTCGCATTATGGCTCGCTGAAACACCGATGATGCGTTTTTTAAACCAAAGGGCATGGCTATAAATTCATATTGGCCTTCAGTCGTGACAAATGCTCGAGTCGGGATGTATTGGTATTTGGTAAAATCCGCTCGCCATATCTAAGCTTGTGAAATACTTGCTGCCACGTAGTCTATCGATTTGATCTGATATTAGGGGCAAAGGATATTTATCACACACCGTGTTCGCATTTAATTCTCGATAGTCAATGCACAAGCGATCACTGCCATCCTTTTTCTTTACCAGCAACATTGGACTTGCAAAAGGGGAACAGCTGGGACGTATGACATTGGAATCTAAAAGTTCCTGTATTTTATCCCTGACTATTAACTTTTCATCTACACTCAGTCTATACGGGCGCCTCATTACAGTTTTATTAGCATCAATCAGACGAATTTCTAGTTCACCCGTGGTTACTCGACGGCTCGGTATACCCTTTATAAATGTTGGTGCATGTGATTTTAGTATTTCTACAAGTTCGGCTTTGTCGGACTGACTCAGATTCACATCAAAATTTATCGAATCCATAAAATTCCAGTCAGCAATGTTGGACACTATATTGACAGTATTAATTTTGTGTAAAACGAACTTGTTGGCATCTATTGTTACAGCAAAGCCTTGACCTAGAATTTCACGGCCAATAAGTACATCATATTTTAAATATTTGTCCATCACTACGTGAAACAAAAGCTCTATAGAAAATTCGCATATCTTCACAGTAGTAAGAATTTGCATTGTGCATGTTACAGAGCCTTCACCTATGCCACTTATGAGCACAGTATTATTGATTCGCTTACCCATAAACTTATTAGCTAATTTTTCTTTTAATAAGGAGCACTCTGCCCCTGAATCGAAAAAGTATGGAACGGGCTCACCCTGTTGGTATAAGATCCCCTTTGGATCGACGACGCTGCACATATCCACTCGCTTCTCACACTTATTACCCTTGCTTGATGATGTGGTCACCGTACACGAGGATGCAATATGGCCCGGCTGGCCACACTTGTAGCAGGTTACAGCTGACATGTCCCTTTTCGGTACGGAGTTGCTGCGGGTCAAGTTAGTTTTTGGATCACTTGCGTCTCGGGATTTTCTGCTTCGGCATTCTGCAATCTTATGGCCAGGTTTGCCACAAAAGTGACATTTCGCTTCCCACGATGATCTCTGCTTCTTCCGCTCCGGGGCACTGGTATAGTCCGGTACCTTACTATCACTGCGTTTACCAAATGCATAGGCACGCAATTGTTGCTCCAGTTCGCTTCGAGTTCCAATGTTTGTTGTAAATAATAGCCGCTGCAGTCGCTTGTCTATTTGTGCGGCATGGGCTAACACGACCGATACCGCAATTTCTTCATTACTCATGTTCTTCCATTTTGATAGCAGCGCCGTTACTTGCCTACTGGCATACACAGACAAACATTCGCTTGGCCTTGGGGCACTGCTGAACATATTCAACAAAATGGCGGCCGGCGTCTCTATACCTTCATAGCGTTGAATGAATAGTTCTCGGAACTCGTGCCACTTTATTCCACTGTAGCAGATTTGGGATAACCATTGAGATGCTCCTCCTTCCAAAGAATTACTTAGCGCCATAACGAGGGCGCTACCTTTCAGCATGTGCTCTGCCATGATTATATCTGCGGTTTTGCACCAGGCAGCAGCGTCTGCATTCGCGGTGTCGGGGCAGAATTTTGGCAGCGTCACTTTGTTGCTGGGTTGTTTCGCCATTTTGGAGGTCTGCATTGAATTGATCAGTTCCAGGAAGTTTTTATTTTGTGCTTCCAATAAGGCACGCCACTGATCATTTGATAGGTTTTGTGGCGAGGCCGATCCCACTTCTGATATAGGAGAGAAGGGTGGTGGAGTTGGAGAAGACAATACATTTTCCTCTTCCATTATAATATCGGCACAGCAAGTCGCCTGCGTGTATACTGTTGCGTGTCTGGAAGCTGACTGACTCACAAGCCATCGCTCTCATACTCTCTGTATTCCATTTCGTCATTTCGATCAACTATTTCATCATCCTTTCGTAGGACAGTTCTCTCAGTATAACCACGCCAGGCGCCATGCTCATTTAAGTCTCACTCAAATGATGCTCTCTTTATAACAGAATGATCTCTTTCTCTCTTTGGTTATTACAGTGTGTTATTCTGCTTTATTCAATGTAGGACTCTTAAGAATTATCATAATTTCTGTTACATTTGAATTTAACATATTCTCTTCAGTAAATCTACTACATATACATACCTCTATAATTCTTTGCATCAGACTTGTTGCCTTTTTTAGGGAGGGGAATTATGTAAGACTCCTTCCAAATTTGTGGAAAGGAGCAAGACTCAACGGATAACAACTTTAATAAAGGTTTACATAGACCATCAGCGCAATGCCGTAGCACACAGCCAGGCACTCCATCGGGTCCAGGTGAGAATACAGGCTCGGTGGCCATCAACTCACCTAAAAGTAAGCTTTCCGTAATTAAGGGATGAAATACACAATTGGAAGCATTAAACTTATAAGGATAAGTCTGCCGATTAATAAAATCACGAGAGGAATAAGTTGTTAAAAAAAAGTCGGCAAAGAGATCAGCGATAGCTTGATCCCCTGTAGCCCACCTATTTTCAAACACAAATGTCGATATCCGAGTTGACGAAATCATAGAAACTTTTCGGATCCCTATTAAACTGAATTCTACATATTCCCAAATATTCCTGACAGCAAGAATTATTTGCTATCAGAAAGTTGGAACGTGCAACGACATAAAGATAGAAGTCAGAAGAAGAGCCACTTTCTTTAAACTTCTTATACAGTCTCGACTTTCTATTTTTTAAACTTGCTAGTTCCCAAGTAAACCATATTGGTCTATGCGACCTCTGTGGTAAACCAGATGGAATACAAGCATCGAACAACGAGTTCAATGTCGCATAAAATATCTCAACTGAACTATTCAGGTCACCGCACGCAAAACGACGAGACCAATCAGTTTGGGATAGAAGCTGTGCTAATTTAGCAAATTCGGTCTTCCGAAAGCAACGGACACACTCCCTTGATATATTAATCAAGTCAAAAGAAGAAACTGGTAGGCCGATCGACACCTCCAAAGATGGGTGGTACATATCCTCAGGGATAGAATAGAATATATAGAAATGTTAAACTATTTTCAAACCAATTAAAATGATCAAAGCTGAAATTATTTGAGATCCGTTATAACATTAAGTTTTACTATTAAACAATTAACAAGTCAAGTATTCCGCGTCCCTTTTCATATCATTAAAGAACATTTTTAATTATTCATAATTACATTACAAACGGAAAAGAAACATCGAAGATAGATCAGGCAAAGAAGCCACCTAGATCTTGCAGACTATAAGAGCTAAAAATACAATTTTTTGGTATTTAGGTTCTGCTATCACATCAAATTTGTTTGGGTTTTTTAAAACCTCTCTTTCCTCCGCTAAACGAAAAACCAATTTAGCTACAGTTAGCAGTTTTAAAGCTTTAATTTTAAAGCTAAAATTTTGGTATATGGCATGTACGTATTCTATGACAATCTCCATCGATTCTGTGAATTACATTGCGGTCGGATAAGAAACATCGAAGAAATACAAAGTACAGGGCCTTGTATAGTCAGTTACGTCCGACTGTAGCTCCGTCCTTACTGGTTTTTTTTTTTGTGTAAACATAAAATGTTTTTTTTTTATGGCATACTCTTACTGTAGTGTAGTAATTTGTACCATAGTGAATATTTTTACTTTTGAAGCACACGATTCTGAAACAACAGCAAATCGAGTATACAAATCGTATGTTACTAATATAACATGTTATTTATTAACGCATTATAGTTATCTCTAGAGGTTCGCTTACAAATGCAATCAACGCAATCAATAGCAACTCAATCAATGCCAATTAAATTGAGGTCAGAGGCCAGCCACATGCATCGATAACCGCAAATTCTGAATAAAAATTGCAATTTGATTCTCTATGAGATGGTTGCTTTAAGACATTACGAGTTAGAAATAAATGATATGGACTTAGATATTAAGCTGAACGTCTTGGACGCCGCTCAGAGCTTCGCTATAGCGGGCTAACACAGGCTGCACCTCCTCCGCCAGGAACTCGTCCACCTGTTCGCTAGCCCGTCCGGTGAATGTACGTGCATCCAGGATGCCCTCCAGCTGGTCTAGAATCGGGGCAAAGTATGGGTCCCTGCGAACGCGATCCACCAGATCGTTGTCCTTGCCGTGCTGCTTGACCTGGGCACCTGCTTCCTGGGAGAGCACGCGAATTTTCTCGTGGCAGACCTGGCGATCTCCCCCTGCCTTGACCATGGCCATGATGATGTTCTCGGTAGACATAAAGGGCAGCTCCTGCGCAATGTGCCGCTCAATGACTTTTGGGTACACGACGAGGCCCTGCGAGATGTTCAGCAGCGTGAGCAGCGCCGCATCCGCAGAGAGGAACGCCTCGGATAGAGTCAGGCGCCGGTTGGCGGAATCATCCAGAGTCCGCTCCAGCCACTGGGTGGCGTGTGTGTTCGCTGCATTGCTGAAGAGCGTGATGAGATGGCGGGCCAGGGCGCAACACCGCTCCGAGCGCATGGGGTTCCGCTTGTAGGGCATGGCAGAGGAGCCGATCTGCGTTGTCTCAAAGGGCTCCTCCAGCTCCTTGCGGGAGGCCAGTATGCGCAGATCGGAGCACATCTTGTGCACACTGCTGCCCAGACTGGCGAGGGCCCCGATTACCTCAACATCCACCTTGCGACTGTACGTCTGGCCGGTAACGGCATAGGGCTTGCTGAATCCCGCCAGCTGGGTAACAAGCTGGTCCAACTGCTTCACTTTGCTGCCGTCGCCGTTGAACAGCTGCAGAAAGGACGCCTGCGTGCCTGTGGTGCCCTTGACGCCGCGGAAACGCAAATCCTCAAGGCAGCGCCGCAGCGCCCGCTCGTCCATCAGCAGATCCTGCATCCAAAGGGACGCGCGCTTGCCCACCGTCGTCAGCTGCGCCGGTTGCAAATGGGTGAATCCCAGCGTCGGCAGCCCCTTGTGCGTCTCGGCAAACTGCCCCAGCCGTCCCACCACCGCGGCCACGCGGGGCAAAAGCAAACGCAGTGCATCCCTCAGCACCAGCAGATCCGTGTTGTCGCCCACGTAGCACGAGGTGGCGCCCAGGTGAATCACGGGCGCCGCAGTGGGGCACTGCTTGGCAAAGACGTGCACGTGTGCCATGACGTCGTGCCTGGTCAGCCGCTCCTCGGCAGCCGCCTCCTCGAAGTCGATGTCCTCCAGGTGCTGCTCCATTTCCCGCAGCTGCGCCTCGCTAATCTCCAGGCCCAGCTGGCGCTCCGCCTTGGCCAGCCAAAGCCACAGCTGGCGCCAGGTAGAGAACTTGTGCTGGTCGCTGAAGAGGAACTGCATCTCCTTGCTGGCGTAGCGGGTGCTCAGCGGGGACTTGTATCCTTCGTAGCTGCTCGACATTGTTGTGCTTTCTATTTCGACCGACTCTCAGACGATACTTCTCTGCAGGCAGAACTCACGAGTCGCGACTGAGAAAAAATACCACATGTTGCTCTTATTAATGCAGTGTGGCCAACCTGAGCTAAGCGTAAGATACATGCAATGTTTCGTATCAGTAACCCGCAGTGTTGCCAGTTTAGCTTATTATAGGCTAGATTTAGCATATTTTGAATTGGAACAGCTTGAAAACTTGCAATCTAGCTTATCGCTTCAAATTCAGCATATTCCCAAGTTCATTTTAGCCTGTTCTAGCTTTGAATATATATTTTCCACATTTAAAGAATATATTTTTTAATTCCTAAATGTTTCGCTGCATAAAAAAATATCAGAACTTTTTCTTTATGGCTTCCATTTCTATAAATTTAGTTTTTCATACCCTGTACCCATTGAAAAATAAAAAAAACATGTGTAATAACTTTGTCAGAATGTATAAACGCTGAGATATCCTAAACTATAAAAGCTAGAGAAGCCGTTTTGATAATTTTGAGAGGTTTACACCATACGCAGATCAAGTTTATTTCAAATGTTGGCTGACACACCCCTTCCGACCACAATGAACATAATTAGAATACACTCACCAATTTAAGAGACACAAATCTTTTTATAAAACCAGAATGGGCGGAGCAGATCAGTCGGACGGGCCCGACTGTCTTATACCCTGTGCCAAAACTCGCGCTGCGCGCTCGCATATACAGTATAAAATGTATTTTAATATTTCACATATAATTTAATTTAGTTATATTTTCTGTTTATTAACCGATTTAAATGCGCTTTTCAAGATAGTTAAATATAATAGAAGAGAGTTTATGTTCCAAATAACAACATTCTATGTTCAATATTACTCTTGTTATTAAACTTTTTATGTTCAAAAACACGAGGTTGTTTGGGTTTTGTTGATTTTGGGTGTCAAGGGGGCGTGGCATCCAATTTTCGAAATAAACTTGATCTGCGTAAGATAACTACCTATCTATAGCAACCAAAACGGCATATCTAGCTTTTGTAGTTGCTGAGATCGACGCGTTCATCCAAACAGACGGACAGACAGACAGACAGACAGGCATCGCTAAATCGACTCAGCTCGTCTCCCTGATCAAGAATATATATACTTTGTGGGGTCTGCCACGCCTCCTTCTGCCTGTTACATTCATTCTGACAAAGTTATTAACCCTGTTTTTTCCATTTTCAATGGGTATAAATATATCAGAGTTGGTAGGTCTATATACATATGTATTACGCAAATGAAGTTTGTTTCAAATTTTTGATGCCATCCCCCATTTACGCCCTAATTGATAAAATCAGAATAACAAGCGTTGGTTTATAAATATAACGTATAATTTATATTTAAAACAGAGGTGCCCAGCCCATAGCTCTCGTTGCTCCGTAGATAGGGCTGTTGCTCTTTCTTATGGGGACAGCCACACCGTATGTGTGAGCGCGCTCTCTCGTAAGCAAAGCATATTACACAAACAAATCGCCTTGGTTTTTCTCATTCCACTCATTTCTGCCTGCTCTCTCGACTCAGCGTCGCCACACGTCGCACAGTGGCTCAATCGGCGAATTTGGGGTGCCAAAAATCATAGCTCCCAAACGGGTGGACATATCTTCCTGAAACAAATTGCGTTTTAAAGAAAAATGTTCAAATTTTCAAAAACACTAAACGTTATTACGCTGGAACTTATAGAAGCTGCGCTATACGCGGTCAAAGTTGAGTTTTGTTGCAAGTTTAACATCAAATTTAGCGGCAAATAAGCTAAATGTTACATCTCCTTGATTTTCAATAAAATAATGCTTTTTTTTTTAAGAATAATTTATTTATGTTTATTAATATATTAAAAAAAAGTTTTAAGTCAAAGATTGTTCAACAATGTACGTACTATTTTTATTTATTTTGTTTAATATCATCAATATTGCACTAATTTTCTGGTCGAGGCAGCGTATGCGAAGAGTATAGTATATAAGCGATATCTCACAAAATATTCATGAAATTTGTATTTTTGAGACATAAAACCACTAGATATATATTATATTGCATAATGCACTATATTTAACTTACATAAAATATTGATTTAATGGTATATTTTGTCATCTTTAAAACAAAACAATAAATATCACATAAAAACAGTCGAATATGCATGTAACAGACAAGCTGCATGCGGTACATTTTCTTCTTCTTATACCCCCTGACGCATGGTTTTTGCACTAGGTTGGTTGGGTTTTTTTTTAAAAAACCAAATTTCCCGCAATTTCCCGCAGCTGAACTTTTGGAAATATGTAAAGAAATATTTGCAGAATATGATGTCATTCACAGTTTTTCACCCAAATCGCCCCAAAATTTTGAAACTCTATATAAAGTTGAAAAATATGCTCAAAAACAGGTACTTCGCAAAATAATTCCGCAAAAATACCGAAATCGACAAATCGAAATTGTTTTTGTTTTATAACATCTAAAATAAGTGAAATTACAAATATAAATTCACTCATAATCGATTTCTCTTATACTTTTTTTGTTTATCGCCACTAAAGTTGGACAAATTGCACGTAAAAAGGGCCGTTTTACCAAAATGAAAATTTTTTTTCAACTTTAAGAGTCTGTAACTACTAAACCAGTTATCCAAATTCATTAAAATTTTGGTTTCCACAGCATTAAACATTCCTGTATCAGATGGCATTATTTTTATTCAGCAACTCGTTTAGCGGGAAATCATTTTTGGCACGCCAAATCTAGCTATTGAGCCACTGTGCGTCGTCGCTCCACAGTGGGCCATTTGGCTTTGCTAGCGGCATTTAAATAATAACTTGTAAGAAAAATCAAAATATTATTAGGTTTATAAAATGTTTTTACAAATTTTTTTATTGTCTTTTTAATACTTTTGTTTTTTAAAATGTTTTGTTATATTTTAATTTTTTATATAAATATTTTTGTACATTATTATTTTATAAACAAATTAAAAATAATATTTACAATTGATATAAAAATGATTGACACATTTTTGCTAATAAAATAAAAATTTCTTTGCATAAAATATTATTAATAAAATGATATTAAAATCTGTAATTAAATGCCGCTAGCGAGGCTAAATCCCCCACTGTGTGCTCTCGCAAGCTAGAGTTTTTTTCTTGGAATTTCATGCGCTTTGTTGTTGTGTTGCCGAAATACATGCAGTGAGCGAAATCAATTCTGTTTATTTATTTCGATCAGAATGTGCGCAATCGCAGAGCACATTTAACTAAAATTAATGAAAATATAAATAATTTGTTGTGTGGATTTTAAGTTGATATTTCTTGATTGAAATGAAAATGTTTATTCTCGTTTCAAATTGGATCTTCACGATCTTTTCATTAAAAATATTCACATAATTTTTTTTCAGTGCAGCAAATTGAAACGAAAAAAATGCTTGCGTCTATGTATTGGTGTTTTTATTTGTGTGTATTAGTGCTTGCTCTTCTGTATTCTCAGTTTGGGCACCTCTGTCCTAAAGCTTTACCTGTAAAATTGTAGCTTTAAAATTGATAACTGTTTATAAATTGGCTTTTCAGTTAGTGGAGAAATGAGAAGAGTTGTAAAAAAACCGAAACAAACTTGAACTGATGGCTGCATAGGAAAACATGAATTCCAAAAATTGGTATTTCTAACTCTTATAGTTCGCAAGATCTAGGTGGCTTCTCTGTCTGCCCCATCTTTGCCGTCTTTTTTCCGTTCGTAATGTAATTCACAGAATTGATGAATAAAGCCATAGGCTACGTACATGCCAAATCCCATTTATACAAAAATTGTTTGTTGCATAACTTTGCTGTTTCTTATCCGATTGTTAGTTAAATTTCAAGGACATAAATTACCAACTGTTTAAAAGTAAAATTATGTTGTTTAATTAAGTTTTTAATTAAAAACAATTAAAAATAATTAAACATTAGCCCTCCAGACATTGAAAACAAAAAAAATTTGGTAAAAATTAAATTTCCAACTCATTTTTCCTTAAAAATGGATTTTATTTGTGAAAATGACTATAATTTATCGAAAAGTTTCAGAAACTTTTGAAAAAATATCCTTAGACTATCCATAAACATCCTTAGACCAAGCGTAAAGAAGCAGAACTTAACGACTGCAGTCACACTTGTTTAAGTATTTTGAATATGAAGTCATCTAAAATTAGAAACTGCATCCAAATTTGCCAATGTTTCATCCAATAACCACGGGTGAGTAGGTGGAACAATTTTTCAAAAAGTATAAGCATCCTTATTTTGACGTTAAAGTACGAGGATCGCCAGAATTGCATGTGAATGTGCTGTATATCAAAAATTAAAATTTACGATACCAAATTCGGAAATTTCGTCATCTATGATGAAAAAACACCTAATTTAGGATATTTATGTATTAATCGGGTGGATAGGCGACACAAAACACGTATCCTGCAAAGTTACCCCATACGCATCCAAGGCAATGCAGCGCTTACAATCTGGGCCGATTTCAGCTTCATAAAAAGACATGCAAACAACAAACGCCAAGACCTTAGCTTTAATATTCTGGCTGCAGTATCACATACATAAATTTTGAAAAAAAAATTGTCTTTCGCATATCTTTGCTATTTCTATTTCAAATCACAACAAATTTATAACATCGGTTGAGAATGCCCATGACTACGTACATGCCAAATTACAAGTCTGTCGCTTTATTATTGTTCGCGGAAAAAGGAGGCGAAATATCCAAATTCTGAAACAAACTCGTGCTGCTTGCAATAATAGAGAACCTGCATACAAAATGGTGTCTCTAGCTTTTTAGTTGCTGAGATCTAGGTGTTCATACTGACAGACAGACGGACAGCCGGACAGAAGGACAGATGGACAGAAGGACATGGCTACATCAACCTAGCTCGCCCTGAGTCAGAATATATTCCTTCTGCCTGTTACATACAGCTGTCATTTGCACTAAATTCATAGACCCTTTTACTTTTTTAAAGTACAGGGTCTAAAAATCGATTTGTATTTGTTGAATGCATGTACGAGGTACTCTACAGTCGGACCCGTCCGACTGAACAATATGCCACATTTTTGTATCGAAAATACTAGATTGTATCGAAATACTATGCAAGATACAGCCACACCTTCAGCATAATAGTCGCATCTTGGATTATAGGCTGTTTACACTGAGCCCGCATCACGAAATGGAATCTTCCGCCATAAGTAAAAAGGGTCTATTAGTTTAGTGCAAAGAGGAAATGTATGTAACAGCCAGAAGGAGGCGTGGCTGACCCCACAAAGTATATATATTATTGATCAGGGTGACGAGCTGAGTCGATACAGCCATGTCTGTCCTTCCGTCTGTTCGAACGCGTCGATTTCGGAAACTGCAAAAGATAGAGAAGCTGTTTTGGTTGCTATAGGTAGGTGTATTCAATACGCAGATCAAGTTTATTTCAAATCATTGATTCCACGCCCCTTTTACGCCCAAAAATCAATAAAACTCACACAACCTCGTGTTATTTAATACAAAAAGTTGAATAATAAGCGAAATATTAAACATTAGAGGTTGTTATTTGGAACATAAACTCTCTTGTACCACTGATTATGCTATGTACAATAATTTCCGGGTTGTACCACTAATCTTGGTCTGTGAAAATGTAGTGTGCGGTCAAAGTCCGTGTGGGGTTGATTTTTCCAATAAAAAACCAAAGTGCAAAGTTTTCCAAATCTTATAATAGTTGCTTTTATTAAGCGTAAATTCAAGTGGTTCGGTTCAAGATGGTGATATTACAAGTAGAGAAAAAACTAGTGATGGTAACTAGCATACAATAGTTACAATTGTTACAATGGGGATTCTGAACTAGTTCGGCATGAACATTCTCCCCCCCTTGCAACGTAGTTGCAAACAAAAATGGATAACGGGGTTTGTTGATCGTCAGATGCTGCAGGCACCTGACAGGATCCAGCCAAAGTGGGTGTTAAGTGCCACTGGTGATCCCTGTTCGCTGGGTAGCACTCCAGACAGGACGATGAAAGGATATAAGTCGGCCGCTAGGATAAGCGACACGGTCTCCGGCTGGTACCACCGTTCGTCCGCCAGTGCCAGGTTCCTGTAAGTTGGGAAGCGTTGCGGATCGATGGCCTTGTCTGGCGTTCGATACTGCAACTGGGGTATCACTCGAAGGATGAGTTCCTTATCGAGTGATGCCGTCGTGGATTGTATCCGCACAGTGCAGATTTCGTCGGGACCAACACGGGTGATCGCGAGCCCTAAAGCCCTTGCTTTAGAGGCGCTGATCCGGCTGGACTGGCTGCACGTATCGATTAGGGCCCGCAGCGTCTCCTTCCTCTGTCCAGTGAACAGCACCACGTTGGCGGTTGGCATCAACGTCACGGTCCTATGATGCAGTAGGGATGCTACTGTGGTGCGCAGCGGCTGTTGAGGGCGACAAGGTGAGCGAGACCTTGGACGATCCTCGCTCGTCCTTCGTTTTGGTGATGTTACGTCCATAGGCGACGGACGCCTTTTCCCACTGGATGGTGGTACTCGCCTTGGTGAGCGAGAGCGCGTACGATCTTCCTTCTTATATGGAACTTTTCGCCGATGGATGTGGAGGAGAGTGTGGTGGTTGCGGTGGCAAATCTTGCACTTAGCCACACTGCGGCAGGAGCCACCCGAATGCTGGTGAGCCAAGCAATTCGTGCAGTAGCGATTGACTATCGCTGCATGCAGGCGCTTCTCCGGTGCCAAGTGCAAGAAGCGCTGGCACACTCGCAATGGATGAACTCCGCGGCAAACACGACATCTGAAGACCCCACTGTCACGGTCGACCTTCTGGTTTGGCGACATTCTGATGATGATATCGATGTATGCTCTGTGGAAAATGATTGGTGAAAAGAGTGAATTAGAAATGATCCGGATGGGTGTGCTGAATATGACAAATCTATATGGAACACGTAGGACTGGACACATTAATCTAGAAAATTTTAAGACGCCTTGAAATGAACTTAATGTATCCTTGGGGGCGCAGTCAGCTATCATGGGCAGCAGAGATATGTTGATTTTGGGCCTACGGATGGTGCCTCTAGCCGTGCGGATATCAACGACACGGGCTGTCTGATCTTCTCCTGGACATGGTAGTGGACCGCGACCTGGGCGGTGTTTGAGTACTTCCTTCATGTTTGGTTTGCAATCTCTCCTGCTCAATAGAGTGGATAACTCTTCGTATGTAGATTCCTGATGCTGATGCTCCTTATTTTGTAAAAATTTTGACTTTGCAATGGACTTTACAAGTCCCTGGTCGTTGTGCTCTGGTTGGCGGAAGGGTAGTGTGACCATATGCCGACCATTCTGAGCTTCCTCTTCAGCTTCCTTCTCAGCTTCCTCTTCCAGCTCCGCTGGAATTTCCTCCACCTCCGAAAAAGTTGTGGGAAGTTGTTTCAACTTCAAGCTAGTTATGTCGGATAGACGCGCCGAAAAGGATGATATGGTGTTGTGGGTTCGATGAGCGATGGGACCGATCAGAATCCATCCGAAAATGGTTTCTTGTCCCAGCAAAGAACCACATACCTTAGTACAGGAGCCGCCTACAATTATGGATGGAAGGATATCTGCTCCTATAAGGACATCTATCTGCGAGCTCCGGGAAAACGATGGATCTGCTAATTGTATATTAGGCAGATCAGTCAATGCCTCTTGCGGGATGGTAAAAGATGGCATATTGCCTGCCAATTGCGGCAAGACATATGCAGACGTTTCTATTTGGATTCGAGGCTTGCTTGGGGGACTAATGTGGATCTAACAAAGTTTCTGCGTTTGGGCCGCATTACTTTCATTAATTCCTGAGACCTGGACTTGTACGGATTCATAAGGCAATCTCATGAGGTCGTAAAGGCGTCGGGAAATGAAGGTTGCCTCAGATCCTGAATCTATAAGAGCTCTTGCTGGATATCGGATACCTAGGTGACATACGTCTATCACCGCGGTGCTAAGCAGAACTCCTTGAGTTGTGGCTGAGAAAAAGTTCTGCACATTAGTTGGGACATTAGTGGACTGTATTTGAGATTGTGAACTGGTGGCTATTGGGGAGCTGATAGCTGAACTATGTGTCGTGATGACACGGTGTAGAAGGGTATGGTGACGGCCCTTGCATGTCACACAGCTGTGGGTGCTAGTACACTCCTTTAGGATGTGGCCTCTTGCAAAACAATTTAGACATAGCTTCTGTTGTTTGATGTAGTTGGATCGTTCTAGCACTGACATTTGAAGAAATCCTGGACATAAACGGATGGGGTGGTTTTCCTTTTGGCAGAGCTTACAGGATTGTAACTTTGGGGTAACCTTTGTCTCGAATGAGTGTACCCTTTTTTGAACTATAGGATCCTTATGAACCTGTTTCGATTGGTAACCCTGGCTTGTGCTTGGCTTAAGCTCTTCTATCGCTTCCAATGTTCGATAGCGTTCGGTAAGAAATGAATTCATGTCAGCCCATGACGGAATTTCAGTCTTCCGGATAATGGACTGCTCCCATAATGAGAGAGTTAATTTTGGCAATCTGGCTGAGCACAAATAAACGAGGATACAGTCCCTATTATCTGTGCTGACCTTGGATAGTTCCAGAGCGGTTAAAGAACTCTGGATAGCGCTCTGAATCTCCTTAAGGGAAGTCGCAGATTCATGTGATACGGACGGAAGACTAAACAAAATCTTAAGTTGACTATTGACTAGTAACCTTTTGTTTTCAAAACGATTTGTGAGATTAGCCCATGCTGACTGAAAACCTTCGTTCGTGAGCGGGGAAGTAGAAATTATAGCATGAGCTTCACCGCTTGTCTTCGCGTTGAGATGGAATAACTTCTCAACTTCTGAAAGCCTAGGATTGTTGATGTAAATAGCCGTGAATAGATCTCTAAAAGTGGGCCACTTTAAGTAATCTCCATTAAAAATTTCTGTGTCACAAGGAGGCAAACGACAAACGCTTGGAAAATATGACGGCACAGGAGTGGGGAGTGGAGTCTGATTCTGTGTAGTTGCATTTGCAACTTTTTCGTTGAGGTGAGCAGTACATCGCTCATACACGGAGTAGCAATAGTCATATTTGGATTGCATGACGGCAATTTTGTCTAGTGCTCCCTCCTCTGCAATGACTTCGGTACCCGACTCATACTCCCTTTCGACCTTATCCCACAGCGCACGAATTTGATCAATGCGAACTCGGTAGGTATGCACGGACGGCTCTGACTCGGACGGAGTATTTATTCTGGCTTCAAACTGGCATATGCGATCCGTAATGACGATGAATTTATTTAAAACAATATCTACTTTAGATTGAGCCATTTTTGATTGAGATCGAGTTTGGATTTCACTGGCAGGGGCACTAACGGATATTTGTGGACTAGATTTCTTTGATGCGGATGCACTACTCGGTAATGTGGGCACGGACGAATCGCTAGTTGCTCTAACTCTTGTATCTAAGGGTTTAGTAGTTGTTTCGGATAGAGACAACTTGCGACGTTGCGATGTAGCTGGTACAGATAGCCGCTTTTTAATTGGACTATGGTCAATGGGCATAATCAAATAAAATAAGAACCAGAATGGGCGGAGCAGATCAGTCGGACAGGCCCGACTGTCTTATACCCTGTGCCAAAGCTCGCGCTGCGCGCTCGCAAATACAGTATAAAATATTTTAAATATGAATATATAAAACTGTCATACATAACGTAGCAGCAATTCTTCTTCTTACTGTGTTATGTGCGCCAGTTTTAACGGCCGCTCTGCTAGAGGGCGAGCGAGTTGCCGCCTGCAATATTGTTTCGCTAATAACTCCTGTATTTATTAACCGATTTCAATGCGCTTTTCAGGATAGTTAAATATAATGAAAGAGAGTATATATTCCAAATAACAACATTCTATGTTCAATTTTACGCTTGTTATTCGGTTTTTATCGATTAAGGCGTAAAGGGGGCGTGGCATCCAAAATTTGAACAAAGCCTCATCTGCGTATGGCATAGACCTATAAACTACTGAAGACAGAATTTATGTAAATAGCTCAGTGTGTCTTAAATTGGCGAATGTATTTTATTTCATTCATTGTAGGCGACAGGGGCGTGGCATCCAAGATTTGAAATAAACTTGATCTGCGTATGGTACACACCTTTCAAAAGAGACCAAAACGGCTTCTCTAGCTTCTATAGTTTAGAAAATCTCAGCGTTCATACAGACAGACAGACAGACAGACGGACAGACGGACAGACGGACAGACAGACAGACAGACGGACAGGGCTAAATCGACTCAGCTCGTCTCCCTGATCAAGAATATATATAGTTTGTGGGGTCTGCCACGCCTCCTTCTGCCTGTTACATACATTCGCACAAAGTTATTAACCCTGTTTTTCCCATTTTTCAAATGGGCACAGGGTATAAAAAGAGCACTAAATATTATGCGATCGCGCAAACAAATGAAAAAGGCTGTGTATATATGTATATATAATATATTGTTTTGATTTATTATTATTTTTCTTCAAATTTATTTATTTTATGGTTGTAGATAGGCAAATGTAATATAAAATAAATAAATATCGGCTAATTGTCGCACTATCGGTATGTGCGAAACTCCCACCACTAGCTGGTTGACTGCTTATATTGAACAGGTGATCGGTGGAACAAAACGGAATCGGACCAATACGCGCCGGCAATATTAATAATTGCAATTGTGTTGTTTTTTTGTGTTTTAAGTGTTAAATAATAAATAAACAATGTGAATAAACAAAATGCAAAGTGTGTAGTATATAGATTTGTGTATGTGTAGTGATCTGCAACTCCAGTGCAGTGTTTAAATCAGTTTATGTTGTAAATATGTATGTGCATACGGATGTATGTGTTCCAGATGTTGCAGCTGTGCACAGATGTGCAAAGGTTTGCAATAATTATTTAATTGATGTTTGTTTTTGTGTACAATAAACGAGATCGTGCTGTTTATTAAATAATTAAATATCGAATAACAATACTAGTGCTCACAATGACGACAAGTACTAATATTAAGTGATGTAAAAAATTATATGTATGTATTTATGTATGTATGTAAGTTATACGTATGGATATATGTATGTATGTATGCAATTATGTTTGCAGCTGCACAAAACAGATGTTTTGGGGTATGTATGTATGTAATTTAATGTGTGTTAAATGAAATAAACTCAATTTGTGTTTTTATTTATTTAAGTACAAATAGTAGTGCATACAATGTCGACAAGTACCAGTGATATGTGATGTGCAAAAATATTATATGTATATATGTAGGTAATTTATACGTATGGATATATGTATGTATATTTGCAATTATGTGTGCGGCTGCACAAAACAGATGATTTAAGGTATGTATGTATGTAATTTACTTTAGTGTCTGTTTAATGGAATAACTAAATTGATGTTTTTTATTTATTTAAATACAAATAGTTCATGTGATATTGGGCAAATTTGGACAATCCAACAAGATGGCTGCCGATTTCTTGGGTGAGAAGTGAGAATTTAAAGTACATACATATGGATTTAACTTGTCTTTTCTTTTGACTTTTCAGACGGACAAGGTACATATACGGATATATATGGATCGTACTTATCTTGATGAAATGAGTTGAAAAACTGGTTGGACCTTTTCCGCGTAGCAAGCCGGTAGACGAAAGTAGGGGGGATGATAATCCAGGAACTATGTGTTGTATCCGGCTCGAAGGACCATGAAAATGTAGTGTGCGGTCAAAGTCCGTGTGGGGTTGATTTTTCCAATAAAAAACCAAAGTGCAAAGTTTTCCAAATCTTATAATAGTTGCTTTTATTAAGCGCAAATTCAAGTGGTTCGGTTCAAGATGGTGATATTACAAGTAGAGAAAAAACTAGTGATGGTAACTAGCATACAATAGTTACAATTGTTACAATGGGGATTCTGAACTAGTTCGGCATGAACAGTCTGATAAGGATTTTCTGGGTTTTCCCATATCCTCGCAGCAAATGCTGGACCTTTATTTGCTTTTTTCTTTAAATTTAATTTCATATATTTATCTCATTTTTCCCCAGATTTTCTTATATTTATACCCTGTGCCCATTTGAAAAATGGGAAAAACAGGGTTAATAACTTTGTGCGAATGTATGTAACAGGCAGAAGGAGGCATGGCAGACCCCACAAACTATATATATTCTTGATCAGGAAGACGAGCTGAGTCGATTTAGCCCTGTCTGTATGTCTGTCTGTTTGGATGAACGCGTCGATCTCAGCAACTACAAAAGCTAGAGATGCCGTTTTGGTTGTTATAGATAGGTAGTTATCTTACGCAGATCAAGTTTATTTCAAATCGTTGATGCCACGCCCCCTTTACGCCCAAAAATCAATAAAACTCACACAACCTCGTGTTTTTTAACATACAAAGTTGAATAACAAGCGTAATATCAAACATAGAATGTTGTTATTCGGAACATAAGTTCTCTTTTATTGAATTTAACTATCCTGAAACACGCATTGAAATCGGTTAAGAAACACAGGAGATATAAGCAACACAATAGTTGAAATTAAAATTTGAAAAACAAGCGTAATATTGAACATAAAAGGTTGTTATTTGGTATATATACTCTCTTCTATTATATTTAACTATCCTGAAAAGCGCATTGAAATCGGTCAATAAACAAAGTAGATATAAGCTACGCAATTGGCAGCGCAGCCCAGCAGCGCAGCAGCAGCAGCGCAGCTGGCGCACGTAAAAAGGGAAGAAGAAGATGTACTGCTGATACGCTTAGTGTGACAGTTTTATAAAATTGTATATAAAATAAAAGGCACAGGGTATTCTACAGTCGGGCCCGTCCGACTGATCTGTCCCGTCCGACTGATCTGCCCTGTCCAAATATTTTAAATTAATTTTATTTATTTTAATTTTAATTTTATTATTCCTAACTTTAATTTGTAATTTAATTTTTCTTGGCCGACCGGTCTCAGTCGACACTTAAATAAATAAATAAAATACGGTATCAAAAATTCGGTAAGCTTCAACTTCTTCGGCCATACGCAATTTATGGCTTCCTTGCTATCAATCATTATTAATCAACTCATTCCCTTAATTTCTTCTTTGAGACACAATATGAATATGTTCAATAGTAAAATAGTTCATGGAATTTAATCGAATTTATTTCATTAAACAATATATCAACATTTAAGTAAATATATGATAAGCTTACTGAGTTCTTTCGTGAAGTCTAAATCTGCCGATTTTTCATTAAAAAAGCTTAATTTTGAATTAACCCTTTGACCTCACATTTTTCTACGTAAAATGAAATTTTTTTTTGCTTGTGAGCAACGTTGGGCCATGGTGGTATAGCCATAGAAATAGCATACAAAAAATTCGTAATTTTCCCGATCATAACTCGTTTGTTATACCCCTGATTTTAATAATTTTGGTCTTTAATGATTAGTCCAATATCCTAAATCATAAACAAAACATTTTATACCCTGTGCCCATTTGAAAAATGGGAAAAACAGGGTTAATAATGCGAATGTATGTAACAGGCAGAAGGAGGCGTGGCAGACCCCACAAACTATATATATTCTTGATCAGGAAGACGAGCTGAGTCGATTGACCCCTGTCTGTCTGTCTGTCTGTCCGTCTGTGCGTTTGTATGAACGCGTCGATTTCGGAAACTACAAAAGCTAAAGCTGCCAATTTTGGCATGTAGGTAGATAAATAACGTACGCAGATCAAGTTTATTTCAAATCTCGGATGCCACGCCCCTACCGCCCACAATGACTGAAATAAAATACATTCGCCTATTTACGAGACACTAAGCTATTTACATAAATTCTGTTTTCAGTAGTTGGTAGGTCTATATCATATGCAGATGAGGCATTTTTCAAATTTTGGATGCCACGTCCCTTTTACGCCTTAATCGAAAAAACCGAATAACAAGCGTAATATTAAACATAGAATGTTGTTATTTGGAATATATACTCTCTTTCATTAAATTTAACTATCCTGAAAAGCATTGAAATCGGTTGATAAACACAGGAGTTATTAGCGAAACAATATTGCAGGCGGCAAATCGCCGCCTCTAGCAGTGCGGCCGTTAAAGTTGGCACATATAACAAAGTAAGAAGAAGAAGAATTGCTGGTACGTTTTGTATGACATTTAAAATATAGGGTACAGGGTCCGACTGATCTGCGCCGTCCAAATTTTTTTTCCCGTTATCCTTTACCGTTTGCTTTATTTAAATTCAGTTGTCCACTTTATTATTGCTAAATTTCCATGGCGTTTTTGCTGAAATATTTGTTAAATTAGTTCAGTATATTAAACCAGTAAGGACGGGACTACAGTCGGATGTACCCGACATTAGTAGACCCTGTACTTTGTGTTTTCTTTGCTGTTTCTTATCCGATCGTAATGGAGTTCACAGAATTTATGGATAATGTTATAGGCTGCGTACATTTATAAAATAAGTTGTTTGTAACACAACTTCGCGGTTTCTTATCCGATCGTAATTTAATTCACAGTATCAACAGATACTTTTATAGGCTACATACATGCGAAAGTTTAAGTCTGTAGCTTTAATATTGTGGCTGCAGTGGCACATACATACATTTTGAAAAAAATTTTTGTTGCATATCTTCGCTATTTCTATTTTAAATCACAAGTTTATAGCATGTAAATGCCAAATAAGTCTGTAGCTTTATTATTGGGGCTGCTGTGGCGCTTATTGTTGTCGAGATCTTTGGAGTAGGTGTAGTTATACCCTGTGCCCATTTGAAAAATGCGAAAACAGGGTTAATAATTTTTTGATGACAACAAGCCCCGCACGATATCGAACAACCTAAATCCCAAAAAGTTGGGACTATAGCTGCCGTAGTTGCTGAGATCTAGGTGTTTATACGGACAGACACACAGACGGACATGGCTATATCAACTCAGCTCGTCGTCCTGAGTCAAAATATACATATATACTTTGTGGGGTCTACCACGCTTCCTTTTGGGTGTTACACACAGCTGTCATTTGCACTAAATTAATAGACCCTTTTACTTTTTTAAGTACAAGGTCTAAAAATAAATAAACAATGTCAAAATGAGTATTGGACGGCGTTGCCCGGTTGAGAAAAAGATTCTTATATAGTGCTAAGATTTCTGGTATAATGAACTTTTCTCCGAATTTGGTATACAACTTACCTGAAACTTTGCCTCATACACAAAACATAAATATATAACAAGCGAGAACAGCGTTCCAAAACTGTATTTTCATGTGCTTGCTTTATTACTTAATATAATTTTTATTCGATTCGCAATAAAACCTATCAGATTTCTAATATCGTGAATTAATATTCATTCATAATGAACATTTGTGGGTGTTCTTCATGTATCTACTAATTTATCCGTATATAATTTATTGCATCTATTTCATGCGTAAAAAATAACAGACTCCAAAACCCCGAGACTCCGAAACCAACATGTGAGCTAAAGCGGTGAAGTGTCATTCACCTGCTAAACTGGCGAGCAGCTTCTCATCCACGCCATCCCCTGCACCCGCAGCTGCAGATGAAGATGACGATAAAGATGTATCTGAGGCTCCACTCAAGGAGGCTGCTGAAGGCTGAGGAGCGGCTGTGGATGGTCTCTGTAGTCCACTGAAGCCGCTGGTTGAAGTCGGACAGGATTGGCTGCCTGCCAATGAGTTCGAATCCCTGCCCGCATGTTGCTGATGTCCCTGCGATGTCGTTGATGTTGATGATGATGATGATGATGATGATGCGGTTGAGGAGCTGGCAGTGGGAATAGCAGGAGCGGCAGCGGTTGTTGACGATTGATCTGCGCTGGGTGTCGAGCGTCCAGCTGGACCGCTGCTGCCGCTAGGCCTTTGAGATAACTTGGGTATTTGGAATTTGTTGTGTAGACCCTTAATGAAGCCCTCCATGTTGGCGGCCATGCTAGGAGACGCGTACTGCAGGATGGTCATCATGTCCGTGTGGTGATCGAAGCGAGGCGGAGGCTGAGACATTGACCCACTTTGTGTTGCTGGCGACATTCCTCCGGCTGCTGCTCCCGATCCTGATATATGCTTTCGCTGCCCTCCTCCACCTCCCCCACTTCCTGCACCTCCACTGTTGTTGCCCATGCTGGGTCGGCGCCTGGGTACACTATGAGCCTCCTGAAAGGAATTGGTGCTATTGCTCTTGGTCAGAGCTAAGCCCCCACCGCTTCCCGAGGAAGAACTGAGTTTGCTGCTCAGATTCCCAGAGGAGTTAGCCTTTTGAATGAGCAGTTTTGCGGAACTTGAACCGACGCTCCCTCCCGCCCTTTTGCAAGCTGGTCCACTGTTGACGCCCGGCTTCAGTCCTGTGTGCTGCCTCTTGGTGCCAGAGCTACTCCCAGCAGAGCCGCCAGCGCTAGTAGAGTCCCTAGAGTCCCTCTCCTTTTCCCTTTTGCTGCTTCCCGTCTTGTTGATGGTCAGCTTCAAGCCCTCCTGGCTGCTCGGCTTAACTACGTACTCCGTCGACTGTCCTGCGCCTATTTCCGTGCATCCGCTCGAATCAACTGTTCCGCCGGAGACACGACTGGAGCCAGAACTGGAGCTGGAACCGCTTGTGTCACTACTAACAGGAGCCGCTGCCTGCGGCTGTAGGGTTGATGATGTTGATGTTGATGTTGCTGGTGCTGTTGATGTTGCAGTTGATGTTGTTGCTGCTGCTGCTGCTGATGCTAGAGGTGGCACCACTCCCGCTTCCGTTGCTTCCGTTGTTGCTGTGACCGATGAACCCACTGTTGTTACTGGGGATGCCGTTGTTTCCGTCGAAGCTGCTGTCGACGTCATCAAACTAACCTGACAAAGGTGCGTATGCATGTGTGCGTGTGTGGATGTCGGTGTGTGTGTGGGTGTGTGTGTGATTGTCAGCACAGTAAAACAAAAACGAACCCAAAGAGCAAAATTAAAATAAGCAAACGAACGAAACGTGTCAAACAGCACAAATAGCACAAGTGTCGATTGTAGGTAGGTTAGACAGAGGATTTCCCGTATCATGCAGAGATAGAATAAAATAGACAAAAATATATCCGTTAGTGATTAGTTCTATCATCAGGGCTGAGGGATAAGTGCAACAAAACTACAAATGTTAATAGTATTACAAATGCACCTTAGGAAAATAACTAAACAAGGTTGGAGCCTCCCTGTACACTAAACACCAATCTTAAACTTATGAAATGGCAAAATACGCAAACGAAGAGGAGTATCCCATGCAGGATGCAGTTAAACCAGAGCAAACTCAAAAGACAACCAAAAATAAAAAGAAATAAACCTGGATTGCATTTTCTATTCTATATAACCACGAACATTTATTATAAACAAATCTGACAATTGGTAATGGTTATGGACATCGATACAGAATCTGTACCTTTTAATTATCTCTTATATCTACTTGTAAAACACAAAATTACTATAATGGTGGGGTTGCTTTCGGATAAGTTGAATGGCAAAACCTACCGTAAATTAACAGTAAATAATAATAAATAAAGTTCAAGTTGATATAAGACGGATGCACTTTGGAAACAGGAGTAATAATATATGTATTTACAAGCAAAAACAAACAATAAAACAATAAGCCAAATCAAGTCACAACTAATCGGAAACTACAGCAGAATACTACAGAATAGTATTTTGCGACTTAATCCTAATTAAAAACGTAAGTAATTAATTGGAGAGTAAATTACAGTTTGCAATCAATATTTCAGCTTTAAGATCAGAGAGAGTTAACTAAGGATAGAGGATGTGGCGTGAGAGAAAGAGAGGGCGGAGGTGGAGAGAGCTACTCAAAAAATGAAAACGGACTTACCGCACCTACCGCTCCCGCTCCAACTCCAACTCCAACTCCAACTCCCATTCCCGGTCCCACTCCCGCCACTGTTCCCGACCCCGCTCCTGCCATGCCCTTACGCAGAGCACCGAGCTCCAAGGCCACTGATGGAGGCGCAAAGGTTCCTAGGTTCCCACCACCAGCCAGATGAGTCAAACTGACCCCAGAAGACTTCATTTGCTGTTGATGCGGACTCTTGAGTGCACCCACTGCAGCAGGAACGACTCCCGGAGTTTGACTTGAGCAGGACGACGACGACGCTGCTGATGTCGCAGGTGCGGAGCAACTGGCAATGGATTTGTCCTTCTTAAAAGCCACCGCCAGCTGACTGCTGCTGCTGCTGGTGCTAGCCAATGGTGGCACCGGTCGCATCATAGACGGGGCACCACTTGCAGTGGAACTGGAACTGGGAACACTTGCGGGTATAGGCAGAGCCAGTGGCAGAGAAACCGCACTGGAACCCACTCCGGGATTGCTGATGCCAGCAGAAGATTTCTCAGCTTTCGGACTAAGGCTGAGACTTGTGGCAGCCGTGGCATTCTTCAGAGTGGACATGCTTGGCTTTCCGGAGGATCCATGCTTGGGAGAATGGGAATGGGTGCCAAATGGCGACTTGGGACTGTTTGAGGCGGTGTTGCTGCTGGTATTGTGCTTTGGGCTACTGTAGACCGGAGAATGTTTCGGACTAGGACGAGTTGACGGTTGGCCAGACAACATTCCCAGACCACCTCCCGTTCCCCCTGCAACACTTGCTTTGGGTGACGATGCAGGCGATGAAAACTTACGTACCACGCCGCTGCCTGCGGAAGCATCTGGCATGCTTCCACCGGCTGGTGAATTCTGACGTGAATATATTTTTTCGGGCGGACCCATGGGCGAATCGTCACGTTTCTTCTTGCGTTTCTTCTCTTTCTGGATTGCTATATCGCTAGAGGAGCTGCTGGAACTGCCACTGGTGGGGTTCGAGTTGGGGTTGGAGGATGACGAGCTGCTCTCGTGAGGACGTTTGGTGCAAGTTCCACCGATTGCCGACTTCTTGGGCTCCTTGAGAGGCTCTTTTCCTGCACTTGTGATTGGCGTAATAGTAATCGATGAGGATCCTGAGCTGGCCGCAGCTCCTCCCACAATGGCTTGCGCATTAATTGGAATAATTTCGATTCCCCCTGTGCGTTGCACATCCTGCAGTTGCTGTGGTGGTTGTAACGACATCTTTCCGTCCCCGGCAATCGGCGTGATGCTGACGCTATGTTTCAGGTTAGTTGTCTTATCTTTCCAAATATTCTTGTACTTGTCGGCAATCTCGTGGTCCTTCGATGTCGAAGCCAAATCCGAAGACGATGTCGATGCAGATACTCTGGGAATTGGAATGCTGGGAATGGGAATGGATATGCCACCTGAGGCTCCAGGTCCATGTGGATCTGTTTCCTTTTTTAAATTGATGAGTCCTGCGATCGCAGCAGCCGCAGAAGTGGACGCAGCAAATGCATCAACTAGGGAACGCACATTTGATTCAATTTTGAGGTTGCTAACACTGCTGAAACCACCTCCACTTCCACCTCCACTTCCGCTTACACCTTCCCCATCGACAGCTTCCATTGCAAACTGTCCAAAATTGCTTGGTCCATGCATTCCTCCAGACCCTCCGCCACCTCCTCCAGTGGTACTGAAGCCACCCATCGTTCCACTGCTTGCTCCTGCTCCTGCCCCAGCCCCAGCCCCAGCTGCCGGAAAGACGCCGTGCATCTTCTGCTGATGCTCCTCATCCCAGCACTTAAGCAACTTGTATATGACCAATGGTATCGAGAACACCTTGCGCACAGTTCTAGTTAGCTTTTGGGAGAGCGCTTCATAATCATTGTCGAGGCAGTAGATGGTGCAAGTGGGCTGACCGTCCTGACCATCCTGTCCACTCCCATCCAGTATGAAGTCCACTGTGGCCAACGATTCCTCATACGGATGTTGTAATTCCACTGTGATCTGATTGAGCGAAATGGGAGTGACCTCCAAGATAATAGTGCTCTCCATGTCTGCAATGCAATGCATTAGATTGAATTATATTGATATTAAAAATAATCAGGAATTGCTAAGAAAGTAGCACCCACCATTATACTGTTTCTGCTGTTCCCTGACACAGCTGGCAAGGAGCGTGGAGAACAGGGACTGCTTCTTGAGAAAGGCGATGATCTTAGGCAACTGGGCAAGCTCTGTGAAGGGCAGCGTGGATACCAGTGTTCCGTGGAGGCGTCGGTTGTCCGTAAAGAAGTAACAGTGGGTCTCCTTTACCAGATTTACATAGAGTCCTTTTTGGGTACTTTTTATGGCCTGCTTTGAGGCTGTTTCCACAATCAAGTTCATCACAGTTTTCACTTCTCCCTCACCCAGTAGACTCCCCATGTTGGACAGACCCAAAGCTCGTAGACATTCGGTGGAAACTGCCAAGGGATTGTTCAATCGCAGCACGTAGGTGGCCGGCATTAGCATGGAGTTGTTTGTTGTGAGTGGGGCATAGCAGGGCACCTGCAGATCCTGCCCAGATTCGCCGACATAACTCACAATTGGCAGTATTTGAAGCTTGTTTGCCGATGACGCTTCCAAATTAAGCGTGGCACTCAATCCACAAGGACTGCTCATCACCTGCTCAATGTTGAAGTCGGTGGTACTCATAGTTCCACTGCCCCTAGCTGCTCCGGCTGTATTCTCCGACTTAACCGGCGACTCCACCAGATGCAGGGGTGGGCAAAAGTAGGTAATCTTCATGGGGTGTCCTCCACGTCGTTGGAGCACCAGCCCAACAGATGAGGTGTTCATGATGTTGTATGCATCACTGCTGCTCCGCAGCTGAACCTGATGTTGATACAGGGTATAGATGTCCGTTTCCATTGCTTGCAATGCCACAAAGGCCTTCTTCTTGACTTTGGGCTCAGCATTCAACTGGTAAATGGAGGAGAGGCCCTCCAACTGCACTGTGAAGTCGGCAAAGTCCCCTGCCCTGAGGCAGTTGAGCAGCTCCTGGGAACTGGAGTTCGATTTGGAGTTGCTTGGCGATTGCTGCTCGATTTTGCATTCGTGGTGGACCTTGACATCGTTCAGTTGGCCGCTGGCATCCAGCAATATCTCGATATAGAACATGTCTGTGGAAATAAAGAGAGACTGTTGGTCCTCCATGAACTTGAGGCCCAGCTGGCGGGAGAGGCTTTCTAGGCGTTCTACGAGTCCATGACGAGAAGTAACCTTTATGTAGGTTTGCAGTTTGTCCAATGCTGTTTGGAGAGTAGCTTTGTGAACAGGATCTAGGGGATAATGCTTCTCTATGAAGTACATTCTCACAGACTTCTTGATTTCCTCGTAGGACTTGGGCTTGTTACGGTGCTTGGCCCGCAGCTTCTCCATCAACGTTTCCCGCTGGATTTGTTTGTTTTTCTCCTCGATGCTTGCATTTGGAGCGCCCATGTTCGCATTAAGTCCGCCTGTTTGAATATTATGAATTATAAATGTACAAACTACTATAAAAATTAATTTACCGGGATTCTCTCTTGGTTGGGGTGCGCTCATTTTATTGAGTTCATTTAAATACTCGTTTTATATTTTATTTAGTAATTAATCAGCGAAAAAATCGAAATAACTGCGTCCTACGACAGTGTCTGTCTTCTTAACAATTACAAGTTCATGTGAACCGAATCACTTCGTGGCAATGCGAACTAGGTTATCGATTATTGTTGATAAATACTTCGATAGGATTTATTTCCGGTCAAACGAGAGCGCAATTTTTAAAATAGCATATCAACAGATAATAATCTTGAATTCGGAATTTACGCAATTAAGGTGTAAGCTCAAGATTGAATATATTTCAATAACTTAATCAAATCTTAATAAAAGCGTAATATTGAACTCAAAATGCTGTTATATTTAGCTATCCTGACAAACGCAATGTTATCGGTTAATATCTTCAATAACACATTAGTTATTAAAGAAACCATATAAAGGAGGGATAAATAAAAAAAAAGATATAAGTAATTGCACTTTATTTGTTTTGGTTATTTGTTTTAACGAAAATTAGCAAATATCAATGCAGTTCAATAACCAGGACGGGCTACAGTCATACTAAACTGACTGTAGAAAACCTTGTACTTTGTGTTTTGTTCGCTGTTTCTTATTCAATCGTAATGTAATTCACACCATCGCACATTGCACAGTGGGCGAAACGACTCATCTAGCGGGAAAAGTCTCAAATTTGAGTTTTCGAAAATTGAATTTTTTTTGTTTGGGAAATACAGGGTTATTAACTTTGTCAGGATGTATAAAACAGGCAAAAGGAGGCGTGGTAAACCCCACAAAGTATATATATTCTTGATCAGGGTGAAGAGCTGAGTCGATATAGCCATGTCTGTCTGTCTGTCTGTCTGTCCGTCTGTGCGTTTGTATGAACGCGTCGATTTCGGAAACTACAAAAGCTAGAGCTGCCAATTTCGACATGTAAATAGATAAATAACGTACGCAGATCAAGTTTATTTCAAATGTTGGGTGGCACGCCCTTGCCGCCTACAATGAATAAAATAAAATACATTCGCTAATTTAAGAGACACTAAGCATTTTACATAAATTTTCTCTTCAGTGATTGGTAGGTCTATATCATACGAAGATGAGGCTGTTTTCAAATTTTGGATGCCACGCCCACTTTACGCCATAATCGAAAAAAACCGAATAACAAGCGTAATATTGAACAGATGGTTTGCCTGACTGCTTGTATTTTTTATAAAACCGTGACTTGGAATTCCTTAATCCAGCTAATTCCCGTGTAAACCAAAGTGGTCGCTTAGACCTGACTTTGGATACATCCGGAACGCAGGAATCAAAAAGAAAATTCAGGACATTATAAAACCAGTAAGGACGGAGCTACAGTCGGACGCAACCGACTGTAGGAGACCCTGTACTTTGTGTTTTCTCCACTGTTTCTTATCCGATCGTAATGTAATTCACAGCATCGATGGGAATTGTCATAGACTACGTACATGCCACATCCCAAATCTTTAGCTTCAAAACTGAAGCTTTAAATCTGCAAACTGTTGCCAAACTGGTTTTTCGGTTAGCGGAGGAATGAGAGGAGTTATCAAAAAACCCAAACTAACTTGATCTGATGGTTGCATAGAAGAACATAAATACCAAAAAATGGTATTTCTAGCTCTTATAGTTTGCAAGATCTAGGCGGCTTCTCTGTCTGCGCTATCTTCGCTGTTTCTTTTTCGTTGGTAATGAAATTCACAGCATTGATGGAGAATGCCATAGGCTGCGTACATGCCAAATCCCAGCTTTTAAACTGTGGCAGTTGTGGCACTTACATACATTATTAAAAAAATTGTTTGTCACGAAACTTCGCTGTTTCTTGTCCGTTTGCAATGTAATTCACAACATCGACAGATAAATCTATAGGCTACGTATATTTCAAATTGCAAGTCTCTAGATTTTATATTGTGGCTGCAGTGGCACATACACGCATTTTGGAAAAAATTGTTTTTGGCATATCTTCGCTATTTCGAAATTAAAGTTATAAATTATATATAAAGTTATAGCATCGGTGGAGAATACCATAGACTACGTTCATGCCAAATTACAAGTCTGTAGCGTTGTTATTAAAGCTGTGGCGCTTTTAGTTTTTGAGATTTTTGAGGTAGGTGTAGTGTTTTGATAATTCGCGGAGGAAGGAGGCGAAATATTAAACATCTAAAGCAAACTTGATCTGCGTAAGACATCGGACAACCTGAATTTTGAAAAGCGGCGACTCTGGCCCTTTTATTTGCTAAGATCTAGGTGTTCATACGGACAGACGGACAGACGGACATGGCTATATCAACTCAGCTCGTCGTCCTGAAGCGGCCCATCCACAGCACATTTGTTTGGCAATCCGTGATTGATAAAAGAGAAGACAGTTTGCCACCAACGAGGGCAAATATTCTTTCAAACATCATTCGCAAATAATTCTCAGCCACTCAACATGTCTACGGATGATGACACTGTGATTGCCTTAATGTTATTTTCAAGAAAAAACAATAGCAAAAATCATTAACTTTGATATTCCATAGCGCCGGCTTATTTTCCAGGCCACATATAAATTTAAGCAGCACTTTTTTGGCCATTTTCACCACATGTTTACGCTAGCGCAACTTTTCACAAATGATGTTTGACTGAACTCCACCATCCACGGTCAAATTTTTTTTTCAAACACGCGCAAGATAGAAACGTTTCTATCTTGCGCAAACAAGTTGGCAAACACGAAATTTGTTTGTGAGCAACGCCATCCACTAGAAATTTTTCGTCAAATCAAACACGGATTGCCAAACATATGTGCCATGGATGGGCCGCTTGAGTCAGAATATAAATACTTTATGGGGTCTACCACGCTTCCCTCTGCCTGTTACACACAGCTGTCATTTGCACTAAATTAATAGACCCTATTACTTTTTTAAAGTACAGGGTCTAAAAAGCAACTGAAATATTAATATCAGTACATGAATATAATGGCGACCATTCTGTTTGGAGTATGTATTGAGTGTATTAAGCTTCAAAAAATCAGTTCTACGGAAGCAACGCATTTTGCGTGGTGCACCAGTTACTATAATAGGACCAGGCAAGTCTAAAACTAACTCCAAAGTAGGATTAAAGTTATCTTCAGGTGGAACAAGAGGATCAATACGACTGATAATATTACAGGATGAATAGGATGAGAAAATGAGGTCTAGAATACGTTGACTACAGTTTCTAATAGGATTTACTTGGATCAGGCAAAGTTCTAAAAGTCCTTCTATAAACTCATGCGAGCGTGAAGGGGATAACACACCATGCTCGTCAGACCAGTCGAGCCCCGGCAAGTTGAAGTCGCCCATAACGATAAAGTGATCGTTATCAGAAGCAAGAGAGGAAATAAATTGAATAGCGGAAAGATGATTAAGATATATAGAAATGTCAGAATAAGGAGGTATGTAGGAAGAAGTTATAAATACAGAATAGTGAGTAAGCGTGATCTTAACACCCACAAATTCAATGCACTGTGCACTAGATGGTGCAATTAATTCCGAGGACAGGTCAGAGTCGACGGCAATAAGTACCCCACTCCCCACTCTGGATAAGCGATCGCATCTGTAGGTGGTATATTTGCTTGAGAAATTGGAGAGATCTGAAATTTCGGGCTTTAACCAAGTTTCAGTAAGAACTACGACATGAAAACTGAAGGATAAACTATTTACGTAGAGCATGCAAAGTTAAGTGTTAAAGCAACGAACATTTTGATATGCTACAGAAAATGAGGAAGTTAGTTTTTTGAAGCATTAGATAAAGATGCAGCCGAGGTAGATGGAAGATCAGGCAGAGTAATCGGAGACCGATTTTGCTTTCTTTGGGTGTATTCCTTCACAACCAGATCACTCGGCCAAAATGCATTAGAACAAATAGCCTAAAACACATCGGCCGGAACGCTAATTTTGAAGGAAGACACATCTCGAGTATATTTAAAAATAAATTTCTCCACCAAAATATTGGGGGCTTGTATTTTGGAATTAATGTAGGCTTTAATGTCGTCAGACGAAGTGTCCGGTGCGAGCCGGGAAATAAAAATTTGCTTTTTGGGAGGTATTACTCTAAAATATTAGGTGAGTGGGATTGGGTGGGTACAGTAGGGAGTTTGTACAACTGTTGGTATAACAGTTTCTGGTAAGGTGATCTTAACCGAGGATTCGGGTAAGATGTCGTTTTCGGACAGCACGACAGGCAGCGGAGAATTGAAAGACATTAATTGCGGCTGACTATTGGCTAATACGGGTGTAAGTGGCCGAGCTAAAGTAGACGGGATCTGTAGCTGATTCCGATCCCCAGACACAGAGACTTTGCGCTGAGTTGCTTCAGTAGGTTCGTTCAATAGCTTATAAGTATTGAAACGCTCCTCCATGGAGTTAAACCCGAGCGATTAACTTTTTGAAAGCCTTCCGCATTTCAAAAAATCCCTCTCTCGTTTGCCTCATAAACGAACGGAATTCAAGCTCCAGATCACGGCAAGACTCACAACACCACTTGAGCCCGGTTTTATTCGCCGCATACTCGCACACCTTTAGCGTGAAACCAGCACATTTAACATGCGCGATGTTATCACACATCCAGCACCCGATGTAGTCTGTATTACTATCAGACGAACACTTGCAATTATTAATGCAACAAGCAAACATATTTAATAAACTAATATGCCCGAGATGTATAGAAGGGTATGCAGGGTAACAGTTATAAGGAGTTATAATGAGAGAGCGGACAACAACACAGCAACCCAATGGCGCACAGCTGAATGTGTTGTGGAGAATACCTCGATTACAATGTAATTTTAGTAATCCATTACCCTTGCCGAATTCGTATGCTGCATCGTAATCGGCAAAAATTTACGAATCGTTGTTTTTGTTGTACGTCAAAACTTCGCGTAGCGTTCGTGTTCTGTGTGTTTATTTCTGTCAATTCCATTTGCCTTCGGGGTGGGTTCGTGAATAGTGTGTTCATTTTGGTTAACTCTCTTTTGCCTGTGTAAGTGCGTGTTAGTTCGTTTTTACACTTGACACACGACAGACACTTTATTTTTTTCTACGCGCAAAACACGTGTTTTTTTAAGCGTTGGCCATAAACAAGTAAGTTGTGCGATTTAAATAAATAATAAATTATTTATAATTTAATAATTATTAAACTCTTTCATTGGTGCTATATTAAATTGATGCAGATGTTGGAAGGCCAATCCCAGTTGCTGCAAATTCATGGCGAAATAAACAGGCAGCAAGCTTACGACTTGCTATGAGGAGTAAACGTGTGAGGATTTCACGATGCCACAAACGAGACGTAAATAATAATGTTCAAATAATAATACCGAAAAAAAATTGATTATGTTTTAATAAATAAAACGAAAAATTCAAAGCAGCTGTATTACTTAATTATTACTAGGTATATTGAATCGTAAAGCACGTGCATTACGATCCAATGGAAAAGTATATTGGATCGTAAAGCACGTGCATTACGATCTAATGGAATAGTATATTGGATCGTAAAGCATGTGCATTACGATCCAATGGAGAAGTATATTGAATCGTAATGCACGTGCATTACGATGTAATGGAGAGGTATATTGAATCGTAATGCACGTGCATTACGTCTGCATTACAATGTATGCTGCATTGTGGAGTGCCCACAGAATACGTCCATTACAACGTATGCTACTTGTGGAATGAACGCAGAATTTGTCCATTACGATTCATCTAATATACATTGCATCGTAATGCATAGCCGAACACCATTCGGCTGTGGTATACATCCTACATTACGGGTAATCGACAGGTCGCCGGCGCTTTATACAAAGCGGCCATGTCTATGGGAAAGTAATCGATTATTTCGCCCATGTTTTCCGACATACTGGCGAAAAGTAATCGATACGTAATCGGTTCGGTAATGGCAATTTGCGCCACGGGGAAGTAATGCACAGTTGCAGATAGCAAGAGAAGAGAGCGCACAGAGCGAAGCGGAAAGCAGACAACGAAAACACAAAAACAAATACAGTGGGCGCGTATGTATGTATGTGCATGCAGTTTGTGCTTTAATTTTGAGCAAAACCAAAATTAAAAACACACAATTGTATAAATATCACAATTACACAAGGTAAAAATATTAAAACAACACAAGCGACGCACAGATGACAATTGTTACACACTTGTTAATTTGTTTTAATTGTTACACGATAAAATGCACTAAAATAAATTAGATTTCACGAGCACAGAAAAAACACAACCGGCATGATGACGATATCGATGTGAACATGGTTGAATCTACCATTAGGAATGACGATCATTTTGGGTGTAAGGTGTTTGTTATTAGTAATAATTTTGATGCGTCGACAGGGGAGTCAGTTCCTGCACCAAATGGTAATGTCCTTATTTATTGAGTGCCACACATATGTTTGCCTGAGTGCTGGAAAGTAAAGCGTCTGCTTATATGATAGAGGCTGTGACCGAAAGTAAAAATGTCATTTCGGATGAGTGAGGTACATATATACGGGCGAATGTATCCTGCTGAGACATCACAGCAAAGGGAGATGTCGTCATCTTATCGAACTATCTGCAGCTTTAGCGATATGTGTCCCTTTAACAACTGTATCAGTAGCGTCTTTAATGATGAGTAACTTTACAGATTTAGGTATGTTGGTTGTGTCTCAAAAATGCATTCGCTACGACGTTGTAGGTGCTTTTCACATGCAATATCTCTGTTGAAAATTCCGAAACAAAGCATTATTGTCAAAGTTGGTGTGACGTGGTGAATCTTTTTCGGGTTGTTGTTTAAAATCTTAGACAAGTGGTTTACGATCCGTTTTAATGATGACGATTCGTCCTACGATCCATTGCTTTAAATACTTTGTTTAGAGGAAGGGCATTAATTTATGCCACCTGTGTTTGTATTTTGTGTATTTAAATTATAACAATCGAGTTTTTGTGTTTTTGTTTTAGATTTATTGATTTGCGAAACGAAAGTGTGTGCGGTATGTCTTAGCGAAAAAAACGACGAGATTGAATGCAGTTGAGTGCGTGTGAGATAAATGCAGATTAGTGATGGCAAGATAATAGAATACAATGAGATAAGTTAGAAGTGAGAGCAAACAATGTTTTATCGATAGTTTTACGTTACTTTAGAGTTTTAAATTAGTGCAAATATTAAATGATGAATTTAAGCATAATAAGTTAAGTATAATGTTAGTTCTGATCCCGACATACTTGATTGTTTCGAAAAAGAGAGCAGTTCTTTGTCGTATGTGCTATAGTTAAGTTCCGAAGTGCTGTGTTTTTTGAAGAAAAAATCGATAAGCTTCCAAATGTCATCCATTTGTTGTTCCAGCTGCAATAGCGACGTCAGAGGCATCACAAACTAAGGAAAGTTTGGCGATTGGAAGCGGATGAGATAAGAGTTCTGCGTTGACAACACTTCGCTTGCTTTCTTTGAAAGCGCCGTTTCGCTCTGGGTTTTATTTAATTAAACGTTTATCATTTTTCTTGACACCCTTCAGCAGTTTTGTTAGCGGTGCTTGGATATGTCAAGAGTTACCGTAGATGTCTACAGTAGTAGTTGACGATGCCTAGGAACCGACCCAACTGGTTAATTGTAGCACGGCTTTCGTATTGCTTAGGGTACAAACATAGTGCGCGCTGTAAGCGAAGACGAAGATGAAGACGAACCTGAAGACGAATTGCTTGCGTTGCGAGTAAGCGAATTGAATGCATAGTACAAGACGAATTCGTTGCGTTTTGTTATGCTGGTCACAATGGATTTCTCATCTGATAATACCTTCTCTTGCAGAAAAATTAATTTTTTTAATTCAAATGTTAGAGAAATGTGTTTGAAAAAATTTAGCACTTGTTTGATGAGCTGCGCCAAGTTGAAAAATTTTGTTTTTAATACACAAGAATAAAAATAGAGAACATTTGATTATATGTTGGCACCAAATTAACCTAGCATTATAAAAAAAGTTGACTACTTTTAATAAAAGCCCTAATATGCCTGCTAAAAAGCTAATGTTGACGTAAATGCAAAAATTATTTAAAATAAACGGCTGAAAAGCAAGCGATTCATCTTCAAATTCAGTACTGCACCGTTTCAAGATTATCGCTTGCGTTTCGTCTTCATCTTCGTCTTCGTCTCAGCACGCACTATGTTTACAAACGAGCGAATTCATACAAATCGTTCGTGCACAGTTTTTCGTCTTCAGCTTCGTCTTCGTCTTCGTCTTCGTCTCAGCGCGCACTATGTTTTAGGCCTTAGATTAAAACGAAGGTTGTATTTACGCAAGATTTCAAAAATGGTACGTATAAAGTATGTGATGTTTGTGTTCTTTCATTGTAGTTTTTTTTTTTTTTTTTTTGTGAAAATATAAAAATTTATTTACTTTATTTTATTTTATTTCATTGTAGTGGACATGCAAAAAAGTTTTCAAAAATCCCCATAGAAACCTGGAATATACTATTGAGTTTTATTTTGAGCGAAAAAAATAAAAATCATAAATAACACAGGGTAACAAATTTTTTTGAGTGACATACCCTGTAAAATGTTTTTGACGATCCAGAAGCGTTTTGGGACGCTGATTTCAAAAATCGACTCCAAAAAATAATTTTCCGTACGTTCTCCAGATATCGGGCGATATATATTTGGTCGAAGGTGGGTGCATATAAACTACATTAAAATCCAAACGGTCAAACCGATCACCGTTATTTTGGTTTTATTTAAAAGACTAAAGTTGCCCTCATATATTCCTAATACATTATAAGAAGATTGGACGCATAGTTCCCTCCCTACATAAAAACTACCGCATTTGCAATCAGATTTCTTGAACATTTTTCAACTTCGGACGTAAATTTTCTGGTAACCTCCATTAAAAAAAAATATTTTTTTTAAATATCATAAGTTATATCAATTTCACGTTTTTTGGTATATCCTTCGTTAATATTGGTCATTTAGTTTTTAAGTTATAAGCGAATAACGAAAAACACCCGAATAATTATTACTTATAATTTATAATTTAGTTACTCAAAATTAATCATTATTAGCAAAAAACCAGTAAGGACGGAGTTAGTCGGACGTAACCGACTGTAGGAGACCCTGTACTTTGTGTTTTCTTCTTTGTTTCTTATCCGATCGTAATGTACTAATTAACAGCATCGGTGGAGATTTCCATAGACTACCTACATGTCATATACTAAATCTTTAGCTTTATAGGATGCTTACACTGAGCCCGAATCACGAAATTGAATATTCTGCCATAAGCCCTCTGTGGGTAGAAGAAGAGCCGAATAATCCGAGATTCGACTATTATGCTGAAAGTGTGGCCGTATCTTGCCTAGTATTTCGATACAAATTTAGTATTTTCGATACAAAAAAGTGGCATATCGATAGCAAACAGCTGTTTATTACAGCTAATAAATTTAAAAACGCCCGCAAAAATAAAATTACTGAAATGAAAATAAGCGAAATGAATGATAAGAGCAAAAATATAAATGGACCGATTCAATATTATTTCCAAATGAACCAATTTAATTGTTGTTACTCATTTGTATGCACTGTACCCATTAAAAATGGGTGAAAATTTATATTTTATTTTACAATTTGTGACTATACTGAAAAGCGCATTCAAATAAAAAAAGATAATAATGTAGCAATATCGCAGTTTTTGTCTAGCTCGCTTTTAAAATGCACATAAATTTGCGCGTTTTCTTGTTTGTTTACGTTTGAAATGGGGCGTTTTCTTGTTTGTTTACGTTTGCGCTGGCCGAACAGCTGGTCGCGTGATTCGATTCTTGGTGTAAACACCCGAATCACGTTTGGAATATTCCGCTCAGTGTAAATACGCTATTAGAACTGTACCTTTTAAACTGAAATTTGTTGCTAAATTGGTTTTTCGGTTAGCGGAGGAAAGAGAGGAGTTATCAAAAAACCCAAACAAACTTTATCTGATGGCTGCATAGGAGAACATAAATACCAAAAAATTGTATTTCTAGCTCTTATAGTTTGCAAGATCTAGGTGGTTTCTTTGTCTGATCTATCTTCGCTGTTTCTTTGCCGTTCGTAATGTAACTCACAGCATTGATGGATAATGCCATAAGCTGGGTACATGGCAAATCCCAAGTCTATAGCTTTTAAACTGTGGCTGTAGTGGCACTAACAAACATTTATAAGAAAATTGCCTGTTACATTACTTCGCTGTTTCTTGTCCGTTTGTAATGTAATTCACAGCATCGATGGATAATTTAATAGGCTACGTACATTTCAAATTACAAGTCTGTAGATTTGTTATTGTGGCAGACAGACAGACAGACGGACATCGCTAAATCGACTCAGCTCGTCTCCCTGATCAAGAATATATTTACTTTGTGGGGTTTACCACGCCTCCTTATGCCTGCTACATACACATTCTGACAAAGTTATTAACCCTGTTTTTCCCATTTTTAGACCCTTTACTTTAAAAAAGTAAAAAGGGTCTATGAACTTAGTGCAAAGAGGAAATGTGTGTAACACCCAGAAAGAGGCATGGCAGATTAAATGTGTTAAATTACCCAGTGGGTCTAATTTTGTATTCAATGGCATGCTGTAAGAAGTACTGCACAGTGGTGACTCGTGGAAGTGACCAACCTAAGCTTATTTGCTGTTGGTTGTGTGACAACATGATGCACCTGAAATGTGCAGGTCTCTCTGGGCGTGACTATGACAAGATCACCGGCAACCAAAAAAAAGTTTCTGGTGGTGTTCATTGGTCATGTAACGTGTGCATTGAAATTCAAATTGATTTTTCGCGGATGTATAGAAATGTGAAAGACCAATATTTAAAGCTTAGAAAGGTGACTCAATTACTTGCTAATGATGTGGATTCGAGTATTGAAATTCTGAGTCAGTACAAATTTGATGTACCCTCCAAGCGTGGATTGGAAAATCAATTCTTGGATGTTCCATCTCCTGGCACCTCTTCTTCTTTGCCACCGCCTACTACCCCCATTACTCCTATTCCTTCTCCTCAGTCTTACTTTACTCCTCTCCCTTCTCATGTAATTAATCATTCCGATCCTATTAATGTATTCGGTCAACTTTCCATTCCTACTCCTGTTCCACAGTCCACTGATATTTCTCCGCATGTAATTTCTCCCCTCATTTCTAATATTCGCATTGTGAACCCTGTCTCAATGCCTCCTCCGCTTACAGTTGTGGCCCCTAAGAAGCATATTTTTATTTCCAGACTCGCAGCTGATACTTCCTGCGAGTCTATTGCTGCTTTTATTGCTATCAAATGCTCTGCAAATGTTGCAATAACCAAATTCAATTTTGCTCAACCTCGTGAGATTTCATCGTTTAAAATTTCAGTTAATCCCGAATTCTTTCATATTCTTTGTGATAGGAAATTTTGGACTGAGAATTTGGTGGTTCACGAATTTAAACCGAAAGTGAAAACTCGTCCCATGCCGATTGATTTGCCGCATAATCGACCTGCTTAGCTTCTTCTTCCAATTCAAAAAACTAGCTGTTGATTCTGACATGATAAATATCGTTTATCAAAATGTCAGAGGACTTAATTCTAAAATTAAAAACCTTTATATGAATAGCTTCTCGTTTGAGTCTGACATTATTGCATTTACTGAAACTTGGTTAAATCGATCCATTTCAGATAATGAGTTGATGTCTGATAATTTTGTTCTGTTTCTACATCTTTGAATAGAATACTTGATCTCATTTTCACTAATGATTTCAGTGTTCTCAATGTCGCTAGGGTTCTGCCATTAGTGGAGCCTGAAGATTCTTTCCATCCTACTTTAGATATCTCCATTTCAATTCCTAACTCCATTGCTCTTCAATCTCTAGTTTCTAACAAATCGCGTCGTTGTTTTCGTAAAGCAAACTTTGAATTACTTAACCAACTGATTTTTGCAACTGATTGGACTCTTTTATATGAGATGAATGATATAAATTCTGCTCTTGATTATTTCTACAATTTATTAAATTCCTTATTTGATGTATGTGTTCCTAATTGCGTAATTTTATCCTCTTCACGTAAGCCACCTTCGTTTACTCGTCAATTATCTATGTTGAAAAATTTGGACAGGGCAGATCAGTCGGACGGGGCAGATCAGTCGGACGGGCCCGACTGTAGAATACCCTGTGCCTTTTATTTTATGTACAATTTTATAAAACTGTCACACTAAGCGTATCAGCAGTACTTCTTCTTCTTCCATTTTACGTGCGCCAGCTGCGCTGCGCTGCTGCTGCTGCTGCGCTGCTGGGCTACGCTGCCAATTGCGTAGCTTATATCTAGTTTGTTTATTAACCGATTTCAATGCGCTTTTCAGAATAGTTAATTATAATAGAAGAGAGTATATATACCAAATAACAACATTCTATGTTTAATATTACGCTTGTTTTTGAACTTTTAAGTTCAACTATTGCGAAGCTTATATCTCCTGTGTTTCTTAACCGATTTCAATGCGTGTTTCAGGATAGTTAAATATAATATAAGAGAACTTAAATTCCGAATAACAACATTCTATGTTTAATATTACGCTTGTTATTCAACTTTGGATGTTAAAAAACACGAGGTTGTGTGAGTTTTATTGATTTTTGGGCGTAAAGGGGGTGTGTCATCAACGATTTGAAATAAACTTGATCTGCGTAAGATAACTACCTATCTATAGCAACCAAAACGGCATCTCTAGCTTCTGTAGTTGCTGAGATCGACGCGTTCATCCAAACAGACAGACAGACAGACAGACAGACAGACAGACAGACAGACAGACAGACAGACAGACAGACAGACAGACAGACAGACAGGGCTAAATCGACTCAGCTCGTCTCCCTGATCAAGAATATATATAGTTTGTGGGATCTGCCACACCTCCTTCTGCCTGTTACATACATTCGCACAAAGTTATTAACCCTGTTTTTCCCATTTTTCAAATGGGCACAGGGTATAAAAATATTAAGTTTAAATATTTTAAAAAGTTTAAACGGACTGGATCCGGCTTAGAATTTTCAAAATATTGTGTTGCTAAATCTCAATTTAATATCTTAAACTCAGAATGTTATAACAATTACCTGATCCGTTGCAAACTTCAATTTACGCGTGATCCTAAAAAATTATATTCTTTTGTAAACTCTAAACGTAGATCTCCATCCTTGCCCTCTTCATTCTTCTTAAATGGAGTTAGATCTGTTGATGACTCATCTGCGTCAGACTTATTTGCGTGCTTTTTTCAATCCACTTACTCAACTACTTCCTTTTTAAAAACGTCCTATCCATATCATATTAACACAATCAACTCTATGTCTCCTCTTTCTATATCTGACGAATCCCTACTTCTATCTATTAGTTCCTTGAAATCCTCTTATTTCCCTGGTCCTGATAACATCCCAAGTTGTGTTCTTAAAGAGTGTTGTTATTCTCTTTGTCAACCTCTACTTAAACTTTTTATACCCTGTGCCCATTTGAAAAATGGAAAAACAGGGTTAATAACTTTGTGTGAATGTATGTAACATGCAGAAGGAGGCGTGGCAGACCCCACAAAGTATATATATTCTTGATCAGGATGACGAGCTGAGTCGATATAGCCATGTCCGTCTGTCTGTCCGTCTGTCCGTCTGTTTGAACGCGTCATTTCTGAAAGGTGTATACCATACGCAGATCAAGTTTACTTCAAATCTTGGATGCCACTCCCCTTCCGCCCACAACGAGCATAAAAAGAATTCATTCGCCAATTTAAGAGACACAAAGCGAGTTATATAAATTCTGTTTTCAGTTTTTTGTAGGTCTATATTGGGCGCAGATAGGGCTTTTTTCAAATTTTGGATGCCACGCCCCTTTTACGCCCTAATTCATAAAAACTGAATAACAAGCGTAATATTGAACATAGAACGTTGTTATTCGGTATATATACTCTCTTCTATTATATTAAACTTTCCTGAGAAGTGCATTAAAATCGATCAATAAACACAGGAGTTATAGGCGAAACAATATTGCAGGGCGTTGCTCGCTCACTAGCAGCGCGGCCAATTAAGCGGCACATATAGGAAACGTAGCAGAGACAGCATTGCTGCTACGCTGCATATGACAGTTTTATAATATTTTGTTTTTAATATATTTAACTATCTTGAAAAGCGCATTTAAATCGTTTAATAAACAAAATATAAATAAATTAAATTATATATAAAAAATGTTAAATTAAATTATATACTGTATTTGCGAGCGCGCAGCGCGAGCTTTGGCACAGGGTATAAGACAGTCGGGCCCGTCCGACTGATCTGGTCCGCCCATTCTGGTTAATCTTTCATTAAAGTCTTCAGTTTTTCCCTCCTTATGGAAAGAATCTTTCATTATTCCTCTTCACAAGAAAGGGTGCAAGTCGGAAATATCCAACTACAGAGGTGTACAAGAAAACAACGAGTTTTAATGAGTTACAACGCTGAACGCTAACTCACTGGCTCAGCGGCCAGTCCCTTTATTTATAGGAAAAATTTGTTATGTATTATTATAGGTTTACATACAATTGTCTTTGCTTAGCATATACCTAAATGCTTAGATACAATTATCCTTATCTTCGAAACGTACGTGCCATATGGCTGAGATACAATTATCCTTATCTTAGAAACGTACGTGCCATATGGCTGGATATACAATTCTCCTTATCTTAAAATAAACATAAGTGCTAACAATTCTTAAGTTATCAATAGTCTCCTTTGTTGGAAGTACAATGTTATTTTAGTTTGATCCTTTTATAAGTCTTGCTGCTATCAGAACCTTACATAATAGAACGGCCTGTAAACAGCATTTACACATATGATCATGAAAATATGTTCATGCTTGAACATCTTGCCGGGGGCTCATAAAAGTAATAGCCTGTAGACGGCGATTGTATATATTTAAATGTTTAAACTATGTTCCTTTTTGAACATCTTGATCGAGGGCAACAAAGGTGTTGATCGTGCTCTGGTGTATTGTATATATTGTAATTGTAGTTGGTTTTATTTAACATTACGCCCAGGCTCGCAAAGTTATGGTCTGTCACGGCGACTGATTAAACATTATGCTTATAATTTATTATTTAACCTATGTTCATTTTTGAAAGCAAACGATTGCCATGGAATCCACTTCCATTTGTATTTTTTACTTATTTTAACTTTATCATCCAAATTAATTATTGTTTGTCTATCTTCTTGTGCTCTTAGATCGTACCTTAACTTTGTCTATAATTGCGTATATGTACGCTTTTCTTTCTAGCTGGATGACCCTTTCCTGATTTGAATATACCTCCGAAGTAAGGCTGCTGCCGGGGTTATAAAACGTCGATTACATGCCCTTTCCTTTTTGCCTATTGAACCAGCTGACTTTACCCGATGTTTAATTGTACCTCCCATGAGAGGTCCTGCCGGGGTTATAAAATGTCGTTTATATGCCCTAATCTTTTTTCCTATTGACCCAGCTGACTTCATTCGATGTTTAAATGTACCTCCCAAGTGAGGCCCTGCCGGGGTTAAAAAATGCCTTTTTAATTTAGACACCTGATAGATAGCTATATTAGCTATACCAAAACTATGATTTTGTTTTGGGTAATTTTCTACATATTTTGAACCCTTCCGCCATTTTGGTTCTACTGCAAATGTTGTATTGTTTATAGGTTTAGTATATTCTACTGACTCTATTTGTTCAGTGGAATTATCTGCCTTTATCTGGTTAATATATTCTTGAGGCAGATTAAATTTAATGTTATCTAGATGCTTTGGTATTTCAAACTCATCTATTTCTTTAGTAACATCTACCTCTATTTCCTTCGCGATTTTATGTGGTGGAAAATCAAATTTTATATTGTCAATACTCCTTTGTATTTCTGACACATATATTTCCCCATTACCTTCTACCTCGATTTCCTTAGCGATTTTAATATTTGTTTTCCAATGTGGAGGCAAATCAAATTTTATGTTATCAATACTCCTTTGTATTTGGGCCTCATATGTTTCTTTTTTAACTTCTACTTCTATTTTTTTTACGATTTTATTTGGCGGCAATTCGAATTTTATATTATCTATTTGCTTTTGAGTTTCCTCCCGCGGCAAAACAAATGTTATGTTATCTAGACGTTTCTGTATTTCCAATTCCATTTTAAGTGAACTATTTTCTGTTGCACTATTTGTAATCTGAACATTTTGTGTAATCCAGTTGTCTAATTCAACCAAAGTAATATCCTTTTCCCTTTCTAGCATCATGACATCGTCATATGCTGAACTATTTTGTATGTCTAACACATCAACCATTCTTTTGATTATTCCCCAATATAGGGCAATCTTTTGCTTTCTAATTTTGAAAACACTTACACCAACACTGTGTTGTAGTAATATTTTTTCTGTTTCGTCTATATACTTTCTTAGACATTGTATTTGTTTATCCAACTTATCGGATTTAACTTCAAACTGGGCCCTTTTTTCAAACATTTTCTTTGTTTAATATTTAGCTATAATATCTTAAAATATATTTATAACTTGCTTTGATTTCCCACGAGGACACGCTCTTCTCTATGTAGGCCGCTCCTCCAAGGTTTTCTGTTGCCGACGCTCTGCTCCCTGGCTCGACGCTCGATGCTTGCTCGACGTTCTGCTCCTCGGCTCGACGCTCGACGCTCTGAACTCTGCTCCAGACGCTCGACGCTCTGAACTCTGCTCCAGACGCTCGACGCTCGAACTCTGCTCCAGACGCTCGACGCTCGATGCTTGTTCGATGTTCTGCTCCTCGGCTCGACGCTCGACGCTCTGAACTCTGCTCCAGACGCTCGACGCTCGAACTCTGCTCCAGACGCTCGACGCTCGAACTCTGCTCCCTAACTCGACTCTCGACCGCTAGGCACTTGAACTTGACACTTCAAGTGCAACGTTCACTCCCTCCTTCTTGGCTCCGACGCTCGACGCTCGCTTCTTGGCTGCTCGACGCTTCCACCTTTCGAAGGCTACCTCCAGCCGTTCTTGAGCTGCTTTTTAGCTGCTGTGTAGATGATCCACGCCACTCAACACGCTTGACGATGCGTGTGATGGACGTTGGATCGCACTGGCTGCTCGATCTACCGAATTCTGTTCGGCTTTTTTCGCGACGTATGCCCAGACTTGGCAACTCCGCACAAATATCCCTTAGTGCTTGTAATGCACTAGGTTTTTTGTTATAAAAGTAGTTGCGTCTCTTACCTCTGGTGGGGGAGACCAACAACTTATTATTTATTTAAAATTTTTTAAATTTTAATCACCTAATCCGACAAGGATTTTAGGTGCTGGTTATAATTCTGTGTCTCTTACCACTGGTGGGGGAAAACAACAGAATTGCTCGAAGGACCAAATGTACAGGAAACAACGAGTTTTAATGAGTTACAAATGCTAACTGACTGGCTCAGCGGCCAGTCCCTTTATTTATAGGAAAAATTTGTTATGTATTAAGATTTACATACAATTATCTTTGCTTAGCATATACCTAAATGCCTAGATACAATTATCCTTATCTTCGATACGTGCCATATGGCTGGAGATACAATTCTCCTTATCTTAAAATATACATAAGTGCCATATGGCTGGACATACATTTCTCTTTATCTTAGAATAAACATAAGTGCTATATGGCTGAAAATACAATTCTTAAGTTATCAATAGTTTGATTATTTTAAGGGATGCGGCTGCTAGAACCTTACATAAACAAGATCTGCAAACAGCAGTTACAAATGTGTCCATGAAACTATGTTCATGCTTGAACATACGAGATATCGATTTTTTCGACTTTTTACCAAGGTGCCACTATGCGGTAATTTGCGCTATTTTGCCCAACATGTATATGATTTTATGTCCCTAACATCCACATTTCTTGACCAAATACATCCATGTTTGGATTTTCATGCATTATTAGACCCTGTACTTTAAAAAAGTAAAAGGGTCTATTAATTTAGTGCAACTGACAGATGTATGTAACAGGCAGAAGGAAGCGTGGTAGACCCCACAAAGTATATATATTCTGACTCAGGACGACGAGCTGAGTTGATATAGCCATGTCCGTCTGTCCGTCTGTCCGTCTGTCCGTCTGTCCGTCTGTCCGTCTGTCTGTATGAACACCTAGATCTCAGCAACTATAAAGAGATAAAGACACCACCTTTCCGGATTTAGGTAGTCAGCTAATGCAAGCAGATCAAGTTTGTTTCAAACTTTTGATATCTCGCCTCCTTCATGCGCGAATAATCAAAAATCTACACCTACCTTAAAAATCTCGAAAACTATAAACGCCACAGCAGCCACAATAATAGCGCTACAGACTTGTAATTTGGCATGTACGTAGTCTATGGTATTCTCCACAGATGCTTTAAATTAAATTGTGATTTAAAATAAAAATAGCGAAGATATGCAATAGACAATGTTTTGCTAAATGTATTTATGTGCAACTGCAGCCACAATATTAGAGCTACAGACTTGTAATTTGGCATGTACGTAGCCTATTGAATTATCCATCGATGCTGTGAATTACATTACAATCGGAGAAGAAACAGCGAAGTTATGCAGCAGTGAATTGTTTTATAAATGTATGAAAGCGCAACTACAGCCACAGTTTAAAAGCTATAGACTTGGGATTTGGCATGTGCGCAACCTATGTCATTATCCATCAATGCTGTGAATTACATTACGAACGGAAAAGAAGCAACGAAGATAGATCAGACAAAGAAGCCACCTAGATCTTGCAGACTATAAGAGCTAAAAATACAATTTTTTGGTATTTAGGTTTATCTATGCAGGAATTAAATCAAGTTTGTTTTGGTTTTTTGATAACTCCTCTCTTTACTCCGCTAACCGAAAAACCAATTTAGCAACAGTTTGCAGTTTTAAAGCTCAAGTTTTAAAGCTAAAGATTTGGGATGTGGCATGTAAGTAGTCTATAACAATCCCCATCGATGCTGTGAATTACATTACGATCGGATAAGAAACAGCAAAGACATGCAACATGTATAAATATATATATTTAATTATATACGTAATAATATATATATGTAAATAAATAATAATTAATATATAAATATAATACAATACTAATAGTAAGAAAATATAGAATAATATTATGAATCATAATAATAAATAATAAAAGAAGTAATAAATATAAAATATCATAATATTAATATACATATATATATATAATTATAAAATATATAATATGTACATATTTTAATTATTTGAATAGGGCGCGCAAAATGCAAAACGCAAAATGCCATTCACAACGATCACTCAGTTGCGACAAGTGGGTAGCGCTTACACGCCGCCTATTACTTACGAACGGCGTTAAAGTTAGTTAGAACGATTTGTGCGTTGCGTTCGATTTGCTAACTTTTCACAACTGCGTTTTTCGTCGATATTCTAATAATATTAACTATTTAAAGCGCAATTCTTATTGCGATCGTTAATAAGTATATTTAGACGTGTTCCGTTTCGTCCAAATCGTGCGATATTAGTGATAAATAGTAATATAATTGTATTTCATTCTCTTGTGTGTGTGTGTGTGTGTGTGCTCGCGCGCATTTTGGCGCATTTTAGCGCATTTTAATAAAAAGGTTATATGTATGCATAAAGTGCAAAATAAGAACTGTTAAAGTATTATTTATATTTATGCAATAATTAATAGTGCTTCCTTCTATATTGACTAGTGAACTTTTTAGTATTTTCGTTTGGTGCAATTGATATTCCAATTGCTTGTGTACATATGTATGTACGTGTGTGATTTGGCGGGCACGCTGCGTATATACATACATACATACGTACATATATACGCATAGGCACATTAACAGTATAATTTGTAAGTAAATTATTAGTTTTTAATATAAGAATCTTTAATATTTAATTTATTTAATAACATACACAAATACATATTCAATTAATTTTGTTTATATATATACGTATATATAAATATATGTAAATTGATATTAATAAATAAATATATATGTTAATACATATAAATTTATATTAATATCCCAATTTATTTCATCATAATTTTGGCTGAATGTGTGTATTTGTGTAGGTTATTTAAAAATTCGCGTTTAAATTTAAAGTCGTGTTTTTTAATATTCGCGTTTTTCTTATAATAGCTTTTTTTTATCAATATTAATATAACTATATTATTATTATTAAAATAACTATTTTATGTATATATATATATACATATATACATATATATATATGTATTATTAAAATATTTATTTTAAAGGAGTCGGTTACGGGTTTCGGATTTTAATATTTCGCGTTTTCAAGCTTTGGCTTAGGATTTCCAGTCCGCGTATAACAAATTTTGACTACGCGAGGGATCTGGTCTCCCACTGCAAAAATTATTTTTTTTACACACACGCATAAGAAGTTTTTGTTGTTATTTTTTGTTTTCATAAATATTTTTTGTTTTCATTAATATATATTAATATTTTTTGTTTTCATAAATATATTATAATATTTAATTATTTTTTTTATTTACGTACTTATAATAATATTGAGTCATTATTAAAATATTAAAATATATTTATTATTATTCATTATATATTATATATTTTATTATTATTTTGATTATATATTATTATTTCATACATATATATAATATATATATACATATACAAGTATTCACTTGTGCTTTGTTTGAGCTGTTTATACTTCGATTTGTTGGTTATTATTTATTATTATTGTTTTTGTATTATTTATTTTATTTTATAGCTTTGGATATTTTAGGTTGGGATATTTATTGAGTTTTATTGAATTTTTTTAATATTAGCTATCTATAATGCCACGCCTTAATAGACAAACGGCATCACAGCGATCTATGAATCGCAGGCTAAGAAATAGGGCCAATAGGGAAAATAATAGTTATGCAGAAGCAGAAAACGAGGCCAATGCTAGCTCTCAAAGAAATCGCAGACAAAATGAGGAGTATAGGGCAGCAGAACAAAATATTGATACCGCCAGGCGTTCAGCAAGAAGACGTGGCGCAGGAGTTAGAGATCAGGAACAAGTTGTTGATACAGACAATAGACGAGAAGCACAAACAAATTCAGAAGTTCGTCAGGCAGAAAGTGAAACCAATACTAGTAATAGGAGAGAGAGGCGTTTAGACGTAGATTTCCGACAGAGGGAAAGAGACGCCGATAATCGGCGTAGATTGAACCGTAGGGCAAACAGCGAAGTACGGACGGTAGAGCAACAAGATAATACAAGAAATAGGAGGCAGAGGCGTACAGACGTAGATTTTCGAGAGGGGGAAAGGGTCGCCGATAATCGGCGTAGGTCGAATCGCAGGGCGAATAGTGAAGTTCGGACGGTAGAGCAACAAGATAATACAAGAAATAGGAGGCAGAGGCGTACAGACGTAGATTTTCGAGAGGGGGAAAGAGTCGCCGATAATCGGCGTAGGTCGAATCGCAGGGCGAATAGTGAAGTTCGGACGGTAGAGCAACAAGATAATACAAGAAATAGGAGGCAGAGGCGTACAGACGTAGATTTTCGAGAGGGGGAAAGAGTCGCCGATAATCGGCGTAGGTCGAATCGCAGGGCGAATAGTGAAGTTCGGACGGTAGAGCAACAAGATAATACAAGAAATAGGAGGCTGAGGCGTACAGACGTAGATTTTCGAGAGGGGGAAAGAGTCGCCGATAATCGGCGTAGGTCGAATCGCAGGGCGAATAGTGAAGTTCGGACGGTAGAGCAACAAGATAATACACGAAATAGGAGGCAGAGGCGTACAGACGTAGATTTTCGAGAGGGGGAAAGAGTCGCCGATAATCGGCGTAGGTCAAATCGCAGGGCGAATAGTGAAGTACGGACGGTAGAGCAACAAGATAATACAAGAAATAGGAGGCAGAGACGTACAGACGTAGATTTTCGAGAGGGGGAAAGAGTCGCCGATAATCGGCGTAGGT
>JAWNNJ010000433.1:0-10093 GCA_035045125.1 Hypselothyrea guttata | reverse complement strand
CTCTCCTCGTGGTGTTCCCTGGGTATCGATTATATTTATTAATCGTTAGCGGATTCAAGCGGCGAAATAATATAAATAAAATATTTTTATTCAACATAGAAAGTTGGTATTCGGAATATAAATTGAATTAGATTCAAAATATATTTATAAATAAATGTACTAGCAGGGCTGATCTTTGGTACAGGGTATAAGACAGTCGGGCTGGCCCGACTGTCATGTCTTGCGGGCGATAGCCCGCGAGATTTTTTAAAGTAAAGAGTCTAAAAATTTAATGCAATTCGAGTAAGTAATTTGGATGTACTGATAAGAAATATTGTTTTTCGGTCGCGCACGGGACATTGCAGTAAGCGATAATGGAAATCAAAATTTGACCGCTATTGGTAATCGCATATTTCCTATTGCGTTCCCTTTCGACTCTTGCATTCTGGGAGTGATTTTAGAAGCAAAAGACAAGGTATATTGCTTCTGTTTTAGAAGTTATTATCAAAACAAAACATGCCCTAAAAACATCATAATAACAACAAAAACGTTTGCACGACTTTGCCCATATGCTTATAAGCATATCAAACTGATTTTTACATATATGACCTTTCCTTTCCCTTCGAATTGCAAAATAAATACACAATTATAATATACAATTTCATATTATTTGCTTAGTTTTATTCCGCATATAGCCTTACATAATCTATAATCATGGCACTCCTTTTCCCCCAAGTTTGAGCCCAGTTATCACGTTTTTGCCAAAAGGAGAGGGCTGCTCGCGGTTCACGGTTTTTGTAAGGCTTTACATCGGTTGGTATAATAGAATCGTCAAAATTGATAAACCCACCTACGGTAACTCCCAATATAATAAAACATTGTTCATCAAAGAAAGGCAATCCTTCGTAGAGTTCTCCGTAAACCTCTTCGTCCACCATTAGTGTAATCTTGTCTCTTTTCCAGATCATTGTGTAATTATGAAAATCGTCGCCATGGTGGTTTTTGCTCAGACGGTTTTTTAAATATTGGATAGCACTTCCATGATGCCACACTATTAAGCCGCCATATAACCGGTGACCAGAAATATCTTCCTGGTGGATACTGCGTAGGTTAATATTTCCCCGTGCAAAAGCAATACCTTAAATATGAAAATTAGCAATTAGGCAATACAGAGCAAAAATTGAATATGTAAAAATGAGGTTAATAACTATGAGTGAATATATATAACATGCAGAGGGCGACGTGACATATATAAATGTGTTTATTGGAATACCAACGTTATATGTATGTTATTGTTATTAAACCTTTTATGTTAAACAATACTATGATATGTGGGTTTTTAATCATTCTTTTCCTGGTAAAGGGGGTGTGTCATCCAAGATTTAAAATCAACTTGATCTGCGTATTGAATTGAAACATTTTTGGGTGGTTTCGTAAGTCATGATATAAATTATTAAATTCTCTTTTTTCACTCCTATTGCAGTTAAGCGGGTTAAAGTTTAGTTAAAGTTGCACTTAAAGCAAACAAATCTTCGAATCCATCACGTACACTTCAATATTTAAAGATCAGTGAGACAAAGGCTACAGTCGGACGTAACCGACAGTAGGAGACCCTTTACTTTGTCTATATGTACTCACAAACACAATCAGAGGCACACGAACGAAACTACGCGCATATGCCTGCCACACCACCTCCCTCTGTCTAATGTGGCTAACTATTTGTGGCATATCTTGACTGTTTCTTATCCGATCGTATTGCAATTCACAGCGTCGATAGAAAATGCACATAAGTATGCCAAATTACAAGTCTATAGCTTTTAAACTGTGGCTGCAGTAGCTTTTTGCGATTTGCGGGGGAAGGGGGGTAAGTATCCAAAATCCAAAATAAACTTGATCTGCTTACTGAATAGCAGAACATAGATCCCGAATATGGTGTCTCTAGCTCTTATAGTTGATAAGATTATAATGCACATTATAAATTAATATCTTCTGAACTCTCTCTACTTTCTATTAAATTCGCTATCCTACAATATCTAACTCATTCTAACATTTCATCTTAATCAATGTAGATTTGTATATTTGTCTAACACAACTAACTACTAATCAGGTCTGATTGGGTTTTTCTGGGTTTTCCCATATACTCGCAGCAAATGCTGGACCTTTATTTTTCTTTTTTCTTTTTATACCCTGTGCCCATTTGAAAAATGGGAAAAACAGGGTTAATAACTTTGTCAGAATGTATGTAACAGGCAGAAGGAGGCGTGGCAGACCCCACAAAGTATATATATTCTTGATCAGGGAGACGAGCTGAGTCGATTTAGCGATGTCCGTCTGTCTGTCCGTCCGTCCGTCTGTCTGTATGAACGCGTCGATTTCGGAAACTACAAAAGCTAGAGCAGCCGTCTTTGTTGCTATAGGTAGGTATATACCAGAGAGCTGCAACGATCACAACATTTTCAATCATACCCGATCATTGATTCGGATTTTTTGTGCCCGAAAATTTTGCTTCAGCAAAATCGAATCGTCGTAAGCGAGTGTGCTCGAAACGAATTTTCAGTTCGATTGCCTCTTGCTTGTTTCGTACATGATTGGGTTTGATCGAATGGGTCGGTTCGAGTCAACCCGAGCTACCTACTTCGGCATGACCCGAACGTATGATGCACTTGCTGAACATTTTCAGTTTGCTTGTCATAGTCGGTGGCTTAACAAGCATTATTATGGAGGACGAACAAACATACATAGTATGTATGTATATGAAATAATGTTTTTGTTAATATTATTAGCTAAACAAAAATAAATACATAAAATTATATTTTTGTTAATATTATTAGTTTTAAGAAAAATAAATACATAAAATTATATTTTTGCTAATATTATAAGTTTGAAGAAAAATAAATATATTATGTTGATATTATTAACTTTAAGTAAAATAAATAAATTATGCTTTTGTTAATATAATTATTATTTATTATTATCATGTGTGTAAGCAGCGTTTGGGCACTACTGCTCTAAAAAAAAAACAAATGTATTTACATACATACATACAAATTATATATACATTTCACAACGAAATTCTCGATCTGATTGCATCACTCACACTCTTTGCAAGCGCAGCATGACCGAAGTCTGAGTTTAATGCTTCGGCCGTGTCGTTCGTTTTTTTCCGTTCAAGCATTTTCGACCAGTGCGTCGAGCAAGCAAGCTGATCGAACGAACTCGGTTCGGATTATGCTGCTGCCCGTTCGTGATTGGTTTTGCGACGACCTGTCCTGAGTTGTGAATGGTTTGCGCAAAGTCTGATCGAGCAGGCTCGATCATGCCCGATGCAGCTCTCTGGTATATACCATACGCAGATCAAGTTTATTTCAAATGTTGAATACCACGCCCCCTTTACGCCCAAAAATCAATAAAACTCACACAACCTCGTGTTTTTTAACATAAAAAGTTGAATAACAAGCGTAATATTAAACATAGAAGTATCATATTTAACTATCCGCATTGAAATCGGTTAAGAAACACAAGAGATATAAGCTTCACAATAGTTGAACTTAAAAGTTAAAAAACCAGCGTAATATTAATCATAGAATGTTGTTATTATTGAATGTATACTCTCCTATATTATATTTAACTGTCCTGAAAAGCGCATTGAAATCGGTTAATAAACATAGGAGATATAAGCTACTCAATACTGCATGTATTGCTTCGCACGGGCCCTGCAGCCCAGCAAGTGTATGTATGTATGTATAAATAGACGAATACCATATATGTATGTGTGCCAGTACGCATGTAAACAACACCAATTGCAAGGTGCCAAAATAAGATTACGCAAAGAGAAGAGAAGAGAGAATAAAAGTCTGTGACGCGTGACGTCAGAGAGCAAGCGAAAAGTGTTCGCGCGCCACCTTCATCGCGATTAGCTCGTGCCAAATTGAGTTTTGGCGGTAGCGTTGCCACCTTGTCTGATCGTTTTGTGCGTTCGTTCGATTGCCAGTTAAATAAGTCGTATAATTTTTATAATATTTATAATATTCATACTTTAAATAATCGGTAGCTAATTCGAGCGGCGAAATAATATATCAAATAATAAAAATGTTTCTATATTACTGTTATTTATAAATAGATTAAATTATATTTAAAATATTTTATTTTATATACTGTACGGGCGAGCGCGCAGCGCGAGCTCCGGTACAGGGTATAAGACAGTCGGGCTTGCCCGACTGTCAGGTCGAGAGCGCAGAGCGCGCGAGATTTTTTTATTTAAATTTGATTTCATATTTTAATTTTTTCTTTCCCCAGATTTTCTTTTCTTATTTTTTTTTATATTTTTAATTATATTATTAATTTTTTATTTTTTTAATATTAATTTTATTACTCTTAATTTTAATCTGTTATTTAATTTTTTCTTGGCTGACTGGTCTTAGTCGGCATTTAAATAAATAAAAATAAAAATTATCGCGAAATTGCTGAAAAAAAAATTAGATCTAGGTGTTCATACAGACGGACAGACGGACGGACGGACGGACATGGCTATATCGACTCGGCTTGTCGTCCTGATCAAGAATATATATACTTTACGGGGCGTGGCACGCCTCCTTCTGGGTGTTACACACATTTCCTCTTTGCACTAAGTTAATAGACCCTTTTTACTTTACTAGAGACAATTCTTTTCAAAATGCGTATATGTGCCACGGCAGCCACAATAATGAAGCTACAGACTTGTAATTTGGAATGTACGCAGCCTATAGAATTATCCATCGATGGTGTGAATTACATTGCATTCGGGCATCAAACAGCGAAGTTATGTAACAGACAATTTTTTTATAAATGTATGTAATTGCCACTACAACCACAGTTCAAAAGCTACAGACTTGGGATTTGGCATGTACGCAGCCTATGGCATTATCCATCAATTTTGTAAATTACATTACGACCGGAAAAGAAACAGCGAAGATAGATCAGACAAAGAAGCCACCTAGATCTTGCAAACTATAAGAGCTAGAAATACCATTTTTTGGTTTTTATGTTCTCCTATGCAGCCATCAGATCAAGTTAGTTTGGGTTTTTTGATAACTCTGCTCATTCCTCCGCTAACCGAAAAACCAATTTAGCAACATTTTGCAGTTTTAAAGCTCAAGTTTTAAAGCTAAAGATTTGGGATGTGACATGTAAGTAGTCTATGACAATTCCCATCGATGCTGTGAATTACATTACGATCGGAAAAGAAACAGCGGAGAAAACACAAAGTACAGTCGGTTGCGTCCGACTGTAGCTCCGTCCTTGCTGGTTATAAATGTATGTAAATCCCACAACAGTTTAAAAGCTGTAGACTTGAGATTTGGCATGCACGCAGCCTTTGGCATTATCCAACAATGCTATGAATTACATTTCCAACGGAAAAAAAACAGCGAAGATAGATCAGACAAAGAAGCCATCTAGATCTTGCAGACTATAAGAGCTAGAAATACCATTTTTTGGTTTTTATGTTCTCCTATGCAGCCATCAGATCAAGTTAGTTTGGGTTTTTTGATAACTCTGCTCATTCCTCCGCTAACCGAAAAACCAGTTTAGCAACAGTTTTAGTTTTAAGGCTTCAGTTTTAAAGCTAAAGATGTGGGATATGGCATATACGTAGTCTGTGACAATTCCTATCGATTCTGTGAATTACATTACGATCGGATAAGAAACAGCGAAGAAAACACAAAGTACAGGGTCTCGTACAGTCGGTTACGTCCGACTGTAGCTCCGTCCTTACTGGTATAAGGATGATCATGATCTATGTAGCATATCGGTTACCAGTGAAATAATTATTTTCTGATCATTGAATGCAGTAAATTATTCTATTGACGTGACTTACGCATTTGATTAGAATAGTGTGATTCTGCATACGTTGAAACCGGTTGTAGCATTATATCTGGGAATTGGAATTATGTAAAAATCAATTTGAAATGCTTAAAAGCATATCCCTCATTTACCAGAAGAGTGTCATAACTTAAAAAACGCGATTTTTGAGTTAATGATGCAGTAATGTTCTTTGGTTGTGTCAAAATTTTATATCCTATCTTTAATACCAGAGCGTGAGAAGAGCATATGTATGTCGCTCCACTTTGTATGGAGATACACGGCGCTGAAAACTTCAAACGCGCTTATCTCGAAACGCACTTTTTTGAGTTATGACACTTTTTTGGTAAATACATACATGGAAACAACCAGTCTCCTTTTGGCAACTTTGCTCTCACTACAATTTTTCCAAATTTAAATGAGAAGGAATTTCGGGTATGCAGCTGAGCTGAAAATACTGGAGGCTTTATTTTATAGAAGCTGCCCTGGGCTATATTGCACTCCACATCGGGATTCTCCACTGCCGTGCAGTGGTCTCCTAGCCGAAACGCCCCTGTGGTCACCTCGTTGGCCACTGTCGGAACTATATGGAGTTCTCCGTCTCTCAAATATGAATTTCTTGATGCATTGTCAAACGCTACCAACTCTTCATCTGCATGGTACATGCGCTGCCGAATATCATGCGTCCAAACACTACTATTTAGTTTCGCCTCATTGAAATTTTCCTCGAAGATTAGTTCTCCTTGGCAAGTGCCTTCGCTGTTACTCACGATACTTTGGGCTGGTCTGCAAGTTTCAGAGCTTATTTCAAAGCCTAAATACGCCTGACACACTTCTCTTCCCGTCTCAATGCTGTGGGAATCGGCGCTCTCAGTGGTCAGCAGTCGTGCGTTCAGTATAACTCTTGTCTCGCTCTTCTTATATATAACATCATTATACTGCACCAATGCTAATATTTTGAGTTTGTCGTTGTTTTGTAGTGGACTACGCTGTTTACTGCTCCAGGTGCCATTGCTAGCTTGCGTTATGTAATCCATTTGCACCGGACAAGTGTTGTCCACTTGCAACATGTAGAAGACACGCTGTATACCCAATTCATCTATCCGAGGGATTTAAGATATTTAATCATTATGCTACAGCTCTTGGCGCCGTATCTTCGCCACATACCTTTGATTGACACCTGAAAACCAATATCGTTTAAGATCTGCAATTCCACATTTGGTATTTGGTATGCCCAATTTTGTGATAGTATCAACAGCCACACGCTTATAAAGTTTAAGAACATTTTCCAGCACATGACGCAGTGGCATTTATTACATATATGTATGTAGATTTTAATATCGTGTACGATTTTATGCATTATAGGAAACTTGTAGCAAACCAGTTAAGCTGCATTCATTAAAAGCTTTCAAGCTTCGATGTGAAACTTTGATATGATTACATGTAATAAAAAGCTTCTAATGGATGATAGATTCTGTTGGCAACAATCTAAAAGCCATAATAGATGTAACTATTATGTTCATTCTTGTGTATTCCTAAAATTTGGTTAATCTTGGCGCAGCTGGAATGCGCAAATTAATAGGATGCATTTTTTCAAACACCTTTCTTTAACATTTTAATTTAAACCAGAATGGGCGGAGCAGATCGGTCGGACGGGCCCGACTGTCTTATACCCTGTGCCAAAGCACGCGCTGCGTGCTCGCAAATACAGTATAAGCTGTATTTAAATATTTTACATATAATTGAATGTATTTATATTTTGTGTTTATCAACCGATTTCAATGCGCTTTTCGAGATAGTTAAATATAATAAAAGAGAGTTTATGTTCCAAATAACAACATTCTATGTTCAATCTTACGCTTGCTATTTAACTAACTAACTTCAAATACTCAAACATACGCACAATTCAAGGGCCTAGCAACATGCTTGGTATTGCTATCCCTCTCGCACGCTATTCCCACACGTATAGCGGCTGCGCTTGCAATGCATGCAATATTACGTCGCTTATATCTCGTTTGTTTATAAACCGATTTCAATGCGCTTTTTAGGACAGTTATAATATAATATAATATAATATAATATAATATAATATAATATAATATAATATAATATAATATAATATAATATAATATAATATAATATAATATAATATAATATAATATAATATAATATAATAGAACATATATTCAACAATACCAATATTCTATGATTAATTTTACGCTTGTTTCTGAACTTTTAAGTTCAACTATTGTGAAGCTTATATCTCCCGTGTTTATTAATCGATTTAGGTTTAGATTTTCAGGATAGTTAAATATAATACAAGAGAGCTTATGTTTCAAATAACAACCTTCTATGTTCAATATTACGCTTGTTATTCAACTTTTTGTGTTAAAAATTCGAGGTTTTGTGAGTTTTATTGATTTTTGGGCGTAGCATCAACGATTTGAAATAAACTTGATTTGCGTATTGAATACACCTACCTATAGCAACCTAAGCGGCATCTCTAGCTTTTGTAGTTTCCGAAATCGACGCGTTCATACAAACGGACAGACTGACATGGCTATATCGACTCAGCTCGTCTACCTGATCAAGAATATATATACTTTGTGGGGTCTGCCACGCCTCCTTCTGCCTGTTACATACATTCTGACAAAGTTATTCACCCTGTTTTTCCCATTTTTCAAATGGGCGCGGGGTATAAAAATAAACTTTTCTCAAAAAATAGTTTATTATCTTATGAGATACTAAATCGACTGCTCGTCAACCTGATTAAAAAACCAGAATGGGCGGAGCAGATCAGTCGGACGGGCCCGACTGTCTTATACCCAGTGCCAAAGCTCGCGCTGCGCGCTCGCAAATACAGTATAAAATGTATTTAAATATTTTACATATAATTGAATGTATTTATATTTTGTGTTTATCAACCGATTTCAATGCGCTTTTCAAGATTGTTAAATATCATAGAAGAGAGTTTATGTTCCAAATAACAACATTCTATGTTTAATATTACGCTTGTTATTCCACTTTTTATGTTAAAAAACACGAGGTTGTTTGGGTTTTATTGATTTTTGGGAGTCAAGGGGGATTGGCATCCAATTTTCGAAATAAACTTGATCTGCGTAAGATACCTACCTATATATAGCAACCAAAACGGCATCTCTAGCTCTTGTAGTTGCTGAGATCGACGCGTTCATACAGACAGGCGGACAGACGGACAGACAGACAGACATGGCTATATCGACTCAGCTCGTCACCCTGATCAAGAATATATATACTTTGTGGGGTCTGCAACGCCTCCTTCTGCCTGTTACATACAATGTTTTTATTTGGAACATAAGCTCTCTTGTATTATATTAAACTATCCTGAAAAGAGCATTGAAATCGGTTAGGAAACACAGGAGATATAAGCTTCACAAAAGTTTAACTTAAAAGTTTAATAACAAGCGTAATATTGAATATAGAATGTTGTTATTTGGTATATATACTCTCATCTATAATATATTTAACTACCCTGAAAAGCGCATTGAAATCGGTTAATAAACAAAGTAGATAGTATAAGCTACGCAATTGGCAGCGCAGCCCAGCAGAGCAGCAACAGCAGCGCAGAGCAGCGCAGCTGGCGCACGTAAAAAGGGAAGAAGAAGAAGTACTGCTGATACGCTTAGTGTGACAGTTTTATAAAATTGTTTATAAAATAAATGGCACAGGGTTTTGTACAGTCGGGCCCGTCCGACTGATCTGCCCCGTCCAAATTTTTATACCCTGTACCCATTGAAAAATGGTAAATACAGGGTTATTAACTTTGTCAGAATGTATGTAACAGGCAGAAGGAGGCTTGGTAGACCCCACAAAGTATATATATTCTTGATCAGGAGGACGAGCCGAGTTGATTTAGCCCTGTCTGCAATACATTGACCAATTTGAACGCGTAGATCTTAGCAACTATAATAGCTAGAGCAGCATTTTTTAAAGGTGTATACAATACGCAGAATAAGTTTATTTCAATTTTTGAATGCCATGCTCCTACCGCGAATTATGGCCATAAATATAATACATTGACAAATTTAAGACATATAAATCTATCTAAATAAATTATTTCTTCTACGAACTGTGGAGATGATTAATATCTACCAATTTTGCAAATTTCAATTATATCGGTCCATTATTAAAAGAATTATGATTAATTAAAGATATTTGTTTTTTTTTAGACCCTGTACTTTAAAAAAGTAAAAGGGTCTATTAATTTAGTGCAAATGACAGATGTATGTAACACCCA
>JAWNNJ010000431.1:0-45417 GCA_035045125.1 Hypselothyrea guttata | reverse complement strand
AAAGATAAGTTGCGTTCCATTTGGCTCTTTCGAATTCGTCAATTTCATCGAAAATATATACAGATTGTTGCCGTCAGATCACGCCTTCGCTGGAATACATACATACATACTTTCTGACCTTGGTGCATCACGAGGTTAAACTGTACAAGCGAGCAACGAGCTACATACGTACATACAAACGCATCTGCAAACGCAACGGTGAATCCGCAAGGCAAAGAAGACGACCCAACACACGCACACAGACGCTCACAACGGATCGAGCAAGTGTACAGCGGAGTGAGTGAGAGCGCGCATGCAAATAACGGTGAGCTATCGGCATTTACTCTTTGTGCAACATACATACATACGTGCAAGAGCCACGTTATTTTGATCTTTTCTATTGAGTGGCCAAATTGTTGTTGTAGTGCATTCATACGTACAGTGGGACATACATTATTTTCATTCGATAAAATACACGCAAGAGTTGCATACAAAACCTAACGTGAAAGTGAATTTGGTGCATTTTTAAAACATTCTTAACAAAATGAGTACAGATTCAGAAGCTAGTAATTCGAAATCCGAAGCAAGTAACCCGTCTTTAACGGCTTTGCGAAGTCGAAGAACAATTATGAAAAGAAATCTAACTTGAAATCCAGAGTTACGAATCGCTCTGATAGTGAACCAGCTGTACTTGAATGCAATTTGCAAATACTAGAATCTTATTTTCAGCAACTTTGTCAAGCCCAAACAGAAATTGAAAATCTTCAAAGCGAAGATCAGATCTCAAATTAAAGAAATGTACATTGATGCTAAAAGTAAAATTCTTTCTCTTTTGAATGCTAACAAATTGCCTGCAGCAGCTGGGATCGAGAACAGTTTTTTAAATTCGTCAGCGGTGTCACATCAAAATAGATTGCCCAAATTAAAACTTCCTGTGTTTGATGGCACATACTCAAATTATAAAAGATTCATATTGTCATATACAAATCTGATACACTCTGATAGCACGATTTCTACAATCGATAAGTTTAACTATTTACTAAACTGCCTTTCGGGTCCAGCACTAGAAGTAGTTCAAGCATTTCAAATATCAGAGGAGAATTATAGTAAAGCATTGGATCAACTGAAGAAAAGATATGATAACGAAGTTTTAATCTTTCTTGACTATATATCGAATCTATTTAATCTTCCACTAATGTCAAAGGCTGATGCAGGAACCCTGCAAAAACTATTAGATTCAGCTTCAGCAATCAGAGGCTCTCTCTTATCTCTAGGCAGCGCTGACGATGTTATGAATTCCATTATGATTCATATTATTCTATCCAAAGTTGACTCTGACACCAAATTAAGTTATGACGAAAAGCAACTTTATGAGACACTCCCAACTTGGGATGCGTGCTGCAAAGTCTTAACTCACAGATGCCAGTTCTTAGAGAGTCGTACTCGAGGCATAACATGAATAGAGTCGTCCGATAGTTCAAAGCCAAAATTGAAGATTCAATCATCTAAATCAAAAGATCACTACGTTTCTACATGTTCAGCATTTTCTCAAATATTACTCGATCAACGCAAAAATTGGGTAAAGAAAAACGGACATTGTTTCAATTGCCTGCGAAAAGGCCATAGCCAAAAACAATGTCAATCGAAATCCAGATGTAAAATATGTCGTGCGCCACATCACACATTATTACATTATCATGGTATGGGCTCAGTTATCGCTACTGAGCAAGGACCCAATCACTGCGCTCCGACTACGCAGTCATCACCGAATCTTAGTTTAGTTGTTCGAGCAGCTAAAACAGGAATATTACCGACAGCTATTAATAAAGTTAAAAATAACTGTTGTCAATATATGTTCATTAGAGCATTATTAGATTCCGGCTCTGAAGTCAATCTAATAACAGAAGAAGCTGCAAAACGATTGCAGCTAAGCAAATGTCGAGTTATACAAGCTGTAAGCGGCATTTCAGACATTCCTCAAAATATTAAATATACTGTATCAGCTACTTTAGAATCTCGCATTTCAGATTTCTCTTGGACCACAACATTTTCGGTCATAAAATCAATTTGCACAAATCAGCCTCATAACACTATTGATATCAAACAACTACAAGTACCTGAGGGTATAGAATTAGCTGTTTCATATTTTCATACGCCAAACAAAATAGATATGTTAATAAATTCAGAAGGGTTTTTTGAAGCCATTCGTAGTGAAAAACTAACTATTGGTCCAAATCTACCCAAATTAATATACACAGCATTTGGCTGGGTAGTAGGTGGCAGTTCAATATCGACATCAATTGTCAAAACTCCTCAATGCTATATACTAGTACAGGAATCAGTTCCACTCGAACAAGTCTTGCAACAATTTTGGAACATAGAAGAATATCAATCACATGGTTCCAACTTAACTAAAATGGAACAAGATTGCGAGGATCACTTTCGACACAATATTACCATATCTAATTAACGATTACAAGTTCGACTTCCATTTCAAGAGCCTCAGTCAGAGCTGGGTGACTCTTATAACAATGCATTCAATCGATTTATGTCGCTCGAACGCAGGCTAAATCGTAATATTGAATTAAAACAAGCATATGTAGAATTCATGCAGGAGTACGCAAATTTAGGACATATGTCACTTGTTGAAAACTTTGATAGAACTCAACCGCATTTTATAATTCCTCATCACTGTGTGATTAAGCCCGAAAGTCTAACAACCAAATTACGCGTTGTTTTTGATGGCTCTGCCAAAACATCGTCAGGAAAATCGTTGAATAACATTCTGATGACGGGTCCTACTATACAACAAGACTTAATCACAACATTATTAGCATTTAGATTGCACAAATACGTGCTTACAGGCGACATTAAAAAAATTTACAGACAATTTCTAGTGGATCCTCAAGACAGGCTATTTCAATTGATATTTTGGCGTCCTAATTTTACCGATGAATTGAAGATATATCAATTAAATACAGTTACATATGGATTAGCAAGTGCTCCTATTCTTGCAATTCGTTGTTTATATTATCTGGCAGATAAGTTTGAATCACAATATCCTGTAGGAGCTGAAACGCTACGAAAAGACTTTTATGTTGACGATTTACTTACTGGCGCAAATGACATAAAGGAACTTCAAAACAAGAAAACTCAAATTCTGAGTACTTTAGGTAGCGCAGGACTGGAACTGGTTAAATTCAGTAGTAATTCGTCAGAAATTGTTCAACGGCCAGATAATGAAGTTATCATTAAGGGCGAAGACGAAATAATTGCTAAAATATTAGGACTTTCTTGGCTGCCTCACCAAGATTGTTTTGTATACCAACATGACGTTCACATTACAAAGCCGGTTACTAAGCGTTCTGTTTTATCAACAATCGCCAAGTTTTTTGATGTTCTTGGACTTATGAGTCCTATCATCATACGTTGCAAGATATTTATGCAAGATTTATTTCTTCAAAAATTAGATTGGGATGAGCCAATTTCAGAGAAACTACACAAACTTTGGATAGAGCTAACATATGAAATTCAAGCGACATCAAAGATTAAAATTAATCGATATGTATTTACATCATTTGAAATAAAAGGCCAAATCCATGGTTTCTCAGACGCATCTGAGCGAGCCTTTGGTTGCTGTATTTATTTACGCGTTGAATCTAGTAGCTCTAACGTACATACTAATTTGCTCATTGCCAAATCAAAGGGTGCTCCAATTCAATCTCAGTCGATACCAAAATTAGAACTCTGCGCAGCAGTACTTCTTCAGAAAACCTTTAACAAATTCAAACACAAACTGTCAATGTACATTGACAATGTATATTTTTGGACAGATTCGAAAATAGTTTTACAATGGTTAAATATGCACGCTTCGCAGCTTAATTGTTTTGTAGCCAATCGCATATCTGAATTGCAAGAAAACATTAACGATGTTCACTGGCGACATCTCTAGAGGATGTAGTGCGCTTGATCTGGAGAACAATATGTGGTTTAGCGGGCCAGCATTCTTGAAAGATTCTCCATCAAGTTGGCCAGTATTACAAGAAGCATTACCTACTCCTATTGAGATTCGCAAAAGGGCATTTGTAGTTGCTAAACAATTTGAATCTGAGTCTATTATCGACTCAATTATTGAAAATTCCTCGTCGTACATTAGAATTCTAAGAATCGTAACTTATCTCTATAGAGTGTTTAACACTTGTGCACCAGATCCAACTCTTACTGTTAGCGATATCGTACATGTTCCAGCGTCAGAATTAAACATTACATTTTGGCGAATTATTGCACACATTCAACAGTTGGCTTATCAGGAAGAGATCAGGTTAATATCAAGGCAAAAACCGATCAAGAGTAACATGCAGTGCTTGACACCATTTCTGCATCAAACTGAGTTAAACGGATCAACTGTGCAGATATTAAGAGTGGGCGGCAGACTAGCTTAGGCTGAAATTCTATTTGATGCCAGATTTCCGGCCATAATTCCAAAGGACCATCGTTTTACACGCCTTTTTGTGGAATTCTTACATCGAAAGCATCTGCACGCAGGACCCAAGGTCTTACTATCTTTAATTCGAGAAAAATTATGGATCGTTAACGCACGATCCCTTGTCCGAAAAACAGTCCAAGGATGCATCAGCAAATTATGGGAGATTTGCCAGCTGAGCGTCTCAAAGCATTTCGGCCACTCTTAGTCGTCGGCGTTGACTTTTGTGGACCTTTCATGACAAGTTATAAGCTACGGGGCAAGGTTCCATACAAAACTTACGCCTCAATCTTTGTATGCTTCTCAATGAAAGCAGTGCATATAGAGCTTGTCACAGAGTTGTCAACTAATGCATTTTTACTTTGTCTCCGAAGATTTGTATCTCGCCGAGGACTACCAACTCGCGTGTTCTGCGATAACGCTACAAACTTCACTGGAGCTGCAATCAAGATGGCTGAGTTTAAGCAACAAATGTTCTCGGCAACAGCTATAGACGACATCAAATCCTACAGCACTCACACAGGATTCGAGTTCAGCTTCATCCCACCGCGAGCTCCACACTTTGGAGGGCTGTGGGAGGCTGCCGTTAAATCTGCAAAGACCCTACTCATCAAGAACATAGCGGAAGCAAACCTGACCTATGAGGAGTTAAATACTACGTTGGCGGAAATCGAAGCCATTCTCAACTCACGACCAATCGCACCCATGAGTGACGACCCTAACGACGGCACGGCTTTATCTCCAGCGCATCTTATCATCGGATCATCTTTACTGTCTGCCCCTGAGGAGCAGCTATACGAACCTAGCAAGATTCAACTTCGATACTTGGACCGTTGGCAGAAGGTCACGTATCTGAAACAGCAGTTCTGGACCCACTGGCACCGAGACTACATTCTAAGCCTTCATAAACGCTCGAAGTCAACCGGATATCCAAGAGGGCCAGCTCGTTATCGTACATGAAGACAATACTCCTCCGCAGCAGTGGCAACTGGCTCGCGACGCAGCAGTCATCAAGGGTCGAGATGGAAGAACTCGAGTCGTCGATCTGAAATCCAGCAAAGGCAACTATCGTCGGCCAATTCACAAAATAGCACCGCTTCCTATGCAATAATTTGAAAGCAGATCCTTTCAACGTGGGGAGGATGTTGGAGATTAGAATATTACTACGTATTATATTTACATAATTTGAATTTTCCGCCACTTTAATATTGTAATTTAGTGGCAACCTTATTGAAATATGTTAACACTCTGTTAGATAAATGTAACATATGCAAACTCTGTAAAAGAAATGAATTCTTAGCCAGCACGGGCACACATTTTTGCTCTCTCTCGTTTTGTGACACTGAACTGTAACTCATCTGAACCGAATTGAACTGAAAAGACACGAGCAGAGCGCGCTTCTTTAAGCAACATATATATAAAGCGAAAAACCTGAAAATTAAAGGATAAATAAAGCAGCAACAATATTATATATTAAACCCCCCGGTTTTCAATTGGCAAATTCGACTCTTCGAAACACAACTTAGCTTCTTTTGGACACATTGCGAAACATACGCAATACCCCCAGTGGAGTCTGGAAACACTAAGTGTTTGTGATTGTACATCCTTTAAAAAATACCTGCCGTTATTGTAGTTATGTGTTGTTGTTAGTCATTTAAATTCTAAAAATTTTTAATGGAATCTGATGTTTGAAGAGGTAAACAAAAAAAAAACATCCGAGTCCATCCATGAAACATGTTGTATATTGTAGACCAATTAATTCTTCATAAATAACATTAGCTTACAAGTGCTGAAACCTGCTGTTTTTTGAGACATTACATATTTTAGGTCACAACAATGAGGAAAATTTAGAGTTGTTCGCAAAATGGAGGTTAGCAACTTCGAAAACTTGGAAAAAAGAGTGCAATACTAAATTGCAATGTAGCAGCAACTATATGCACCTATAGCGATTACATTTATTGTATTTATTTTATTTATTTTTTAATTTTACATGATTTGCTGCATGAATACAACATGCTATCTATTTCTTATAGGCGGACCACGCCCAAATGGTATAATTTAATTATTTTTAAGGAAATGGGTGATGCCACGCATACTTCTTAATTAACCGCATTAATTTGATCATAAATATCCAAAAAACAACATAAAATTAGGCTTTAGTATATAAAAAATACTTGTATTTTTCCTTTTAACTTACTCTAACTTCTTTGTTTATTAATCGATTTTGTTGTAATTTACACCACTTCTATATATTATATTTAACTATGTGTATGCAATTTTGAACTTCTATGTTTAGTACTATGGGAGCTTTAGCGTTTTTATTTCTCTGTACATAATTTTAAGGCTGAAGAAGGCGTGGCACCTAAAATTTGAATTACATAATTTTTGTGTATGCTATATACCTAACAATATTTAATGCAACTATGTTAAAAAAGGATTCGCAAGTCCAGGATATTGGTGTCCTAACTCCTTAAAAAGGACGGTACCATGCCCATTTTATTTATATAAATGCATTTTGATCTTCCAAACTTAAATAAAAAAACTAAATTTGAAAATTTTGCTTCGTTTTCGAGTTATTAATTAATGACTCAAAATCTGGTATTTTTCCCCATAGTGCAACGCCGCACGCATATGTACATGCACATTGCTTATTTCACAACGAAGCTCATTACATGCCACGAACCCGTTACAACTTACGATCCTTGAAACCAAGAAAACTCATCTTTATGGACCCCGAGCAAGACATCATGCCTGAAAATAATCTCATGGAGCAGATCAGGGATTTACAGCGTCAAATCGAATCTCTCAACGTAGCTGTGGCTTCGTCAGCAGGTGTTCCGGCAACCGTTAACCCAACTCCAGCACAGCGCTCCACGATTCATCTGCCTAAATTTACCAGCAGCAACCCCAGTCTATGGTTCGCTCAAATAGAGCTAGCGTTCAATTTTCACGGCATTTCCGACGATAATGACAAGTTTATGCATGTCTCTATCAACTTAAATGCTGACGTAATTCAGGCTGTTGAAGACCTAATCACTCAGCCCCCAGCTGCAAATAAATATGAAGTCTTAAAAAACCGGCTTATGGAAAAGTTCTCAGAATCTCCAGAGTCCAAACTTCGACGATTACTTCAGGACGGAGAAACAACTGGCTTAAAACCTTCGCAGGTACTAGCTCATATGCGTCGACTAGCCCCGGATCCAAGCAGTGAGAATATCATTCGCACTCTCTTCCTGGCCGAAATGCCTTCCAATTTTCGTCCACTGCTGACTGTTTGGGGGGATAACGATCTGGACAAACTTGCCAAGGTTGCTGACAAAATGCTGGGAACTATCAGCGGTTTCGACAAACGGCGACATTGCTGATACTCTACGCTCCCTGGCTCAGAAGATTGATAACCTACAAAAGGACGTCAAACAGCTTAAAACAGTTGAGCGCTCACGCAGTAAGTCTAGAGGTAGAGGCCAATCTCGTTCTCTTAATCAACAAGCACAACCCACTGGTAGTGAGGATGAGAATTTGTGCTACTATCACCGGCGTTTTGGCAACGAGGCGAAGAAATGCAAGCCACCATGCGCCCGATCCTCTTCTTTAAGCTAAAAGTGCTGTCGTCCACCTCGCTTAATGACGACAGCGTACTCAATGCAAGCGAAGTAAACAAAACTCCAGCCAACATCATTTCGGAATGCCGTCTCCTTGTCACTGACAGGAAATCTCATATAAAATTCCTCATCGAACCTGGGTCTGTTGTATCCGTGATACCTCATGCGATGGTTAAGCATAGCAACAGAAAAAGCGATTTAATTTTATATGGGGCAAATCAATCTGTCATACATACGTATGGCACTCACATAATGGAGCTAAATTTGGGACTTCGTCGTGCTCTGACCTGGCCTTTCATCATCGCAGAAGTTCAGGCAGCTATCATTGGCGCTGATTTACTTTCACAATTTCAGCTACTCATCGATCTCAACAAGAAACGCTTAATTGACTCAGTAACTGGTCTATCAACACCTGCTGGTCTATCGACTGTGAAACAAATTTCTGTTTCTACTGTCCAAGGCATGACCCAGTTCCAGGAACTTCTACAGGAATTCGTTGACGTCACGGTGCCAGCCAGGAGAGTCAGTAATCAGCACGAAATCTTTCATCACATCGAAACCAGCGGCAGCCCTGTATCCGATCGACCTCGTCGAATAGCAGGCGAAAAACTTTCAACTGCCAAAGCAGAGATCAAGTTTCTGCTCAAAGAGGGCATCTGCCGTCCTTCCAAAAGTCCTTGGTCTAGCCCATTACATATGGTTAGCAAAAAAGATGGTGGTTGGCGCTCATGCGGTGACTACCGCAAATTAAATGCAGTCACAGTACCTGATCGCTACCCGCTTGCGCACATCCTGAATTTCTCTGAGCAACTATTCAAAAAGAAAATCTTCTCAACGCTGGATCTGGTGAAAGCCTTTTATCAGATTCCCATGGCAGAATGCGACATTCAAAAGACAGCTGTATCCACTCCACTAGGCCTGATAGAGTTCCTATACATGCCTTTCGGCCTAAGGAATGCCAGTCAAACATTCCAACGGTTTATGGACAGCATTTTTCGTGACATAGATTTTGTTTATTGTTATATCGACGATATATTAATAATGTCAACTTCTATTGCAGAGCATGAACAGCATCTTCGTGTGGTTCTGCAGATACTACGCCAGCATGGTTTATGTATCAATTTAAACAAATGCCAACTGGCACAAACAGAAGTCAACTTTCTGGGCTACGTGGTAAACGAAACTGGTATCAAGCCGCCTACAAATCGCATTGAAGCCATACAAAACTACGCACGTCCTGATACCATCAGCCAACTTGGACGATTCCTTGGTATTATTAACTACTACCGCAGATGTGTACCGCATTCATCGCATATTCAGGCGCCCTTGTCTGAATTGTTAAGAGATGTAAAGTGTTATGACTGTGCTAGGCGGATACTGTATCAAGACTGCGTTTATTGTATGTATTCAGTACATGTGTTAGTAAATGCGTTTGAGAATACATAGTGTTGTGAAACGTAAGCATAGTTTAAATAATGAAGAGTATTTAGGGTGACCATATTACATTCATATCATAAAGAAAAACGATCAACGCAAAATTCACTGGACATCCTCTCTTATCACTGCTTTCGAAGAATGTAAGCGCAGCATTGCTCATGCTGTTCTTCTCACACACCCGGCTCCAAATGCAAATCTTGCTTTGGTATGCGACGCATCGGATGTGGCTATGGGTGCTGTTCTCGAGCAACAACTTGGTAACGACTGGGAACCAATCGGATTTTTCTCCAAGAAGCTGTCCAATACCGAGAGGAACTACAGTACGTACTACCGTGAATTGTTGGCAATATTCGAATCTATCAAACATTTCAAACACTGGCTTGAAGCACGTTCGTTTATAATTAGAACTGACCACAAACCTCTGATTTATGCATTTAAGCAGAGACCTGAGAAAGCTTCCCCACGTCAGATTCGTCAGTTAAGCTACATTTCGCAATTCACTACTGCCATTGTACACGTCAAAAGTGAGGATAATACAGTCGCTGACGCCTTGTCTAGACTTTGCGCAATCTCCATGCCAATCGCGGTCAAGCTGGAACACATCGAAGAGGCTCAGGCGGAAGATTCAGAACTCCCAAAATTGCTGGAAGGATCAACGACGCTCAAACTGAAAAAAGTTCGCTACAACAACGACGTTGAACTTTACCGCGACCTTTCAACGGGATGCGTACGCCCATACATCCCAACCAAGCTTCGTGAGCAGATTTTTACTTTCATCCACAGTTTGTCTCACCCGAGCAGCAGGGCAACCATACAACAGCTTTGACAGAAGTAAAAGAAGTAAAAGAAAAAGGACGTGACAGCCTGGTGTAGAAACTGTTTGCCTTGTCAACGCGCAAAGATCAACAAACACAATCATCTGGTTCCGGAAAAAATCCTTGTACCAAACGGCAGATTCGATCATGTTTAGCTTGACATCGTAGTCATGCCACTTTATCAGAACTACCGATACTGTTTAACTATGATCGATCGCTATACTCGTTGGCCCGAAGCAATTCCACTTACCAACATATCAGCTGATACTATACTCGTTTGGATCACCAAAAACCATAACAACGGACCAGGGTACGCAGTTCGAATCGGCCTTATTTAAAAAGTTAGCGTTACTCGTAGGCAGTAAGCACATACATACAACCATCATCCACAATCCAACGGATTGGTTGAAAGATGGCATCGGTCATTTAAGGCTTCGTTGATGGCAAACCCAGAAACTCCGTGGACTCAATTACTTCCAGTGGCTCTCCTCGGACTTCGCACATGTTTCAAAGAGGACCTACAATCTTCAGCTGCTGAGATGCTCTATGGAACGACAATTCGATTGCCAAATTAATTTTTTTAAGAATTGGATGCAGTTTCAAGCCCTTCAACATTTGTAAGCAGTTTTCGTGAGCACATGCGTAAACTACGCCCGCATCCAACCGCTCACCACATCAAACCAAACCTGTTTATCTTAAAAGGAATGGACAGTTGTTCCCATGTCTTCATACGTACGGATGCTGTCAAGCGCCCACTGGAACCTCCTTACAGAGGACCGTACAAAATTATCAAACGACAAACCGACAGAGTGTACGATTTGGACATCAATGGTAAAACTGTTGCAGTTTCAGTCGACCGTCTTAAGCCAGCTTTTGTGGCAAATGACAACCAGCAGCCGGATTCGCAAATCATGACACATAGAACATACAAGAGGAAACCCCAAGTAAAGTTCGTAAATTCGTGACGTCATCACCAGTGTGACCGCGCCGGGCCAAACGAAAAATACCACTTTGGCCTCAAAAATATACTATAAAATACTTTTTCACATTTTATAAAATACCACAATAAATACCATAACAAATAAATCCTCTGGAAATTCAAATAATTATATGAAATGTGTAAAAAAATAATAATTGACTTATATATAAAAAAAAAAAATAATCCCATTGCAAAAAAAGTTTTGTTATTTAATTCATTTTTTTATTTTCATTTTTATTCATTCATTTACAAGAAAAATAATATTTCAGTCTAACAAAACAATATGCTTTCGTATTCAATATTTAAAGTCTTAAAACTAATTAAATGCTTAAAATTAATTTTATAACATTTTCTTTAAAATTAAATAATAAAGGAACTGTCCAGTCTTTTAAGTTTCTTTTACAAGTCTTCTTCATCAATGATTATGGAGAACACAGGCCTTCCCGCTGCAGAAACGCCGCGTTTCATGCTAGAGATCAGTTGCTCCTTCATTACAGGTGCCAGTACATTGTACGTAAGCGACGCTGTTTTGGTGCGTTTGCAGCAAAACCCTTGCGCAATGTCACTATCGGAAAACGCATTCTTAATGACATCGCTTATATGGTCCATTGCTCGCATTGAAATATTATGTTAAGCAACCACTGCAGCGAACATAATTTCTGCCTTTTTGACAGAGGCAGTAAGAGTGTGCTCCGACTCTTGAAAAAACGATTGAATCTGAAAAAAGAAAAGTTATTATTTACATATAATTTAAAAGCATATAAAGAACTCACCTTTGATTTTCCACAGAAGTATTTCATATTCTCTTTGTGTTTTTGTGTGGCCGCGTGCTGCTTAAGCGACGCACAGTGGGCGAAACGACCCATCTAGCAGGAAAAGTCTCAAATTTGAGTTTTCGAAAATTGAATTTTTTTTTATCGCTTTCGATAAACATTGGCTTGCTTCGTTCAAAACAGGTTTTGGTTTTCAAATTGGTTGGATATTTTAGAAGTTATGGGGTTTCAAAGAGGGGATTTTTTTCAAAATTGCGCATCATATAATTTAACCGTTTTTTTCACGCAATTCAAAAATCTCGCAAATTTCGAAAAAATTGTTTTTCTCACAATTTTTTTTTTGTTTTGGTAACTTTGATATATTTATAAATAAAAGAAAAAGTAACCGTGATCTGATCGATAATTTTGTGAGCTAGAGGCTTCATAACATAAGTACCTCCGTTTTGACACTATTTCTCGACTTTAGATAAGCTTACAAAATGGGATTCGGGTGGATTCGGCTCAAATCCTATTGATTTAGTTAGTATAATCAATTATCTTTCCAAAAAGTGTAAAATGATCTGCTACAATGCACTACCCTACATTTGCGGCTACTTTTCGTAAACGTCAACGTGGTAAAAAGGGCGAGATGAGGGTATATGGGACGTATATAATCTCTTATGCGTCCCATATACCCTCATGAGCAAAAGCATGTTACACACTTTCGGAGGCGTGGTAATTCTCAAAAAGTAAACATATTCTTTAATGAAATGATAAACCCATTCTATCAAACTATGTCTGCTCATCGGTTTTTCCATTTTTCTGCTTTAAGGAACCAATTGAAAACAACATTTATGACCTGCACCATTTCCACATGTTATTCATGCGGAAAATATGGCAAAGATCAATTTTATTGCAGTCGGCAGGTTTTTTATTAAGGGTAAATTCAGGTAAAAGCAAATACCGCTAGACGTTTTTTTGAAAATCCTCAATTGTCTTCTTCAATAACAGGTGTGAATGAAGAACTTATCTGCAGACTTGACGTGATATTACGTGCTATGGCCTCTGGGCATGAAATAAATACAAATGCGTTTCGTATTTATGCCTATAAAACTGCAGAAATATTTGTGGATGCCTATCCATGGTTTTATATGCCATCTTCGCTTCATAAAATTTTAATTCATGGAGCCGATATTATATCTTCTGTAATTTTACCTATATGCATGATGTCAGAAGAAGCGCTAGAAGCACGAAACAAAGATTTCCGAAATTTTCGACTGAGGCACACGAGGAAAATATCACGTTTGAACACTATGACGGATATTATGCATGCACTATTATATACATCTGACCCATTAATTAGTTCGTTGTCCGAAGATACTTCCCGGTATGGTAAAAAAAAATGTTAAATTAAGTAGTGAGGTAAAAAAATTACTTTCACATTTCGAGTCAGATGTCTCTAGTTCTGACTATTCAGTCACTAGTTCAGTCTCTGAATAATGACAAATTTGTATGATGTATTTTATTTTTTTAAAGTAATTTTTAAATTTTAGATATTTTATAACTATTTTTAATGTTTTCTATTAATTTTTTATATTTGATTTTTACTTTTACCTAATAAAAAAATTGATATAAACATGATTTAAAAATACTGTTTTTTTGTCAACTTTGAACTCACATAAAAAAAAATACCTGTTACAAAACAAACAATTTTTTTCAGCAGGACTATGCTTTAATTAATTACCAATCAAAATCAAAAAACACATCTGAGAAATCTTTATTTATTTACGAAATATTCGACTTTTCTCGCTAAATGAGCCCTTTCGCCCACTGTGCGACGCCAGCCTACTCAATATGTCGGTCTGGCACGCTTTGCAGTGCGCATCCATTTTATTAGCGCTCCCGCCCAGCCATTTTTGATTTTCTGGTATGGTCTCCCACTCAGCTCGATATTTTTGTTTGTTGCTCATCTTAAGTTTTCTTTTTATCTATCACAATTTTGTTCGCAGATTTCATTACAATTTCATCACAGCGTCACATTTGTTGAAGTGTGACCAAGCCGAAAATACCATATAATACCATAAAATCTAAGAAAAATGCCACTAAATACCTACATACCATTAAAATACTTTTCAGCCAAATCAGAGCTCATAAAATACCAAAAAGTATTTAAAATACCATAAACGGTCACGCTGGTCATCACTGGAAGGGGAGTACTGTGGCGGTCACACTGCTGCCACCTATCGTAATTGTCTCGCAACTTACATATATCGATATACATAAATAATACTAACGCATCGATACTTTTTCATTACTTTACTTGTTTGAGATTGGCGCGTCTTGCCAGCATCGTATTTGTGAGCTCTTGAAATAATTAAATAAAGTACATTTGAATATAAAACATCTTGTGTATTAATGGAGACAACAAAATCTCCATACCGCTTGAACCGCTCGCGCCATCTGTTGACCGTGTTCAAGCAACATTAAAGAGCAACAATGAACAATAGACGGCGCTACTAAACAAAATGCAAGCTGCAAATAAACGCCGCTAGATGTCGCCTGCTAAACAGCACTGTGGCGACAGCAGTGGCTCATAATATCGATAGTTACTATCGAATAGCACAAATATCATCTCTATAAGTCTGCACCATATCTAGCATTATTCTTGTTGCCGCCAAATACCAAATACAATATATTAAATAAATGAATAAAGTTATATTATTAGTGGATAATAGCGACTGCCTTTTGATTCACTAAAGCACCGCCGTTCATTTCGTGTTTTCGAGCGACACAGCGCCATCTGTTGTCCATCGCTACATATATGGCGCTGATCGACTCAGCTCGACATTCTGATCAAGAACATTGTATATAGTTGGTGGGGTCTACCACGCTCCTTCTACCTGTAACACACATTATGGCAAAGTTAATAACCCTGATCATGAATATATATACTTTGTGGGGTCTGCCACGCCTCCTTCTGCCTGTTACATACATTCGCAGTTACAAAGTTACCCATTTTTCAATGGGTAGAGGGTATAAAAATTTGGACGAGGCAGATCAGTTGGACGGGCCCGACTGTAGAATACCATGTACACTATATTTTAATTTCAATTTTATTAAACTGTCACACGAAGCGTAGCAGACATCGTTCTCCTTCTTTATTTTTTATAAGTGCCAGCTTTAATGACCGCGCTGCTAGAATGCGGACGAGGCACCGCCAGCAATATTGTTTCGTTAATAATTCATGTGTTTATCAACCGATTTCCATGAGCTTTTTAGGATAGTTAAATATAATAGAAGAGAGTATATATTCCGAATAATAACCTTCTATATTCTATATTACGTTTGTAAATCGGTTTTTATCGATTAGGGAGTAAAGGGGGAATGGCATCCAACATTTGAAATAAACTTCATCTGCGTATGATATAGACCTACCAACTACTGAAGACAGAATTTTTGTAATTAGACTTGTGTCTCTTAAATTGTTGAATGCATTCTATTTATGTTCATTGTGGTCGGAAGGGGCATGGCATTAAAAATGACTAAAAGGGCTGCTCTAGCTTTAATAGTTAGGAAATCTCAGCGTTCATACAGACGGACAGACAGACAGGGCTAAATCGACTCAGCTTGTCTCCCTTATTAGGAATATGTGGCGTCTATCACGCCTCCTTCTTTTACATACATTCGCCCAAAGTTATTAAGCCTATTTTGACACAGTTTCAATGGGTACATGGTATAAAAATAAAAAAATTGGAAGACGAATTATTGCTTCAGCTTTATACGATGCTCAACGTTCCACGGTTTGGGTTATTCTATTATTATTTATTCATTCTGGAAGCTAAATAATGCTATACGTTTGTTTGCGTATTCATATTTAGTCTAATCTTTTATTAACTAACACATTGAAAATAATCCATTATAGTGTTAAATATATATATGTGTGCAGATATCTAGGAACAGCTGCAACCTTCAACCGACATATTTGGTATGACGCTGAGCACCAGATTATGGTTGTCGTCAAAGTACAGCAGACTTAAGGAACTCATTTTGGTTGGTGAACAACATGGCGTCGCTGAGGTCGTCAGAGCTGCTAGATGGGTGTGGGGATATTGCTCCAAATATCCCACTCTGCAGTCCCCGCTGCAGAAGTACGCATCGAAGGAGGTCGGTGCTACCACAAAATGCCATCCAAAACTGGTGAAATTGACCTTTAAGGGGTATCGACAACAGCGCATGTCATGATCGCTCTCTGTGCAGTCCATGAAGACACTTCGTTTTCTCCGATGTTTCTTCCGTGATCCGATCTCTATGTGCACTGTCTATATCATTTTTGGTAGGGAGAAAATACATTATGAAGAAGAAGAACTAAGAGCAGCGATATATGTATAAATTGGAGTTCGGCTTCGATTCAATTCCGATTCGATTGATTAGCTTTTTTTTGTCGGCGATTAAATCGATACTTTTTTTTGAGAATAGATTTTTTCCCTCAATAGCGAAAAATTGAATATTTTTCGGTTAATCGATTAAAGCAATTTTTAGACTAGAATCGATCGAAAGGATCTAAGATCGAACCCAGCTTTAGTATAAATATATATTTATATTTACCAAAGGATTATTTAAAGTAGTTTCCGTTGTGACAATCAACGGTTTCATCCAAGTTTCAATTCCCTTAATTGAGATTTCTTGAATCTGGCTATTAACCTTAACTGAACCATCCGAACTTCCTGTGAACAAAGGCTTTATGTTAACGTTAACCCACTGTCCAGGTCCAGGTGGTATTTTATGTCGAAACTCGAACATTTTGGTTGATGTTTGTGCTGGAATTGTGATATTGCCACGCCTCCCAATCCGATGCAGGCCTACAACTATATCCTTATGTAGACAATTCGCAATCTCTCGCATAGTGTTTGGGTAATACGTATTAATCCAGTCCAATCCACGTATATATAAATGAAGCGTCATATACGATATGTCGGAGTAACTTTCGTCAAATTTAAATCGAAGTATATCCGTCTTACGATTATGCCGCACGTGAGGTTCTTGAAGTAACGAAATAACAAAATACGTATAATTAGTTATATAAACTCTATTAAAACATTATTAATGTTTGACAAAAACAAGTTGATAAGTTTATAAATTCAATAAATTTAAATTTCAACTTATTTTATTATGTTTCAAGGAAGAATTCTACTTCTGTTCAATAGATTTATCGATTAGGTATATAGGGATCTTGATCTATGGTTGATACATTGCTACTTTGCACCTCGTCGTCCTGATCAACAATATATGTATAAGCTTTATCTAATATATCTAATCTAATTGCAGACAAACTTTCCCGTGCTAGATTAGTATTTTTCGATCCATTGCTTTGAAAAAGAACCAAGGGCATATTAACTTAGTTAAAAAAGGAAATATATGAAACTCCCAGAAGGAGTCGTGTCGGAGTCCACAAAGAATATATCGCTCGTTTACCAGAAGAGTGTCATAACTCAAAAAAAAGCGTTTTGAGATAAACGTGTTTAAAGTTTTCAAGCGCCGTGTATCTCCATACAAGGTGGAGCGACATATTCTCTTCTCCCGCAGTGTGTATTGAAGATAGGATAATGAAATTGGCACAAGATAGATTAATATCCAACGAACATTACTGCATAATTAACTCAAAAATCGCGTTTTTTGAGTTATGACACTCTTCTGGTAAACGAAAGATGACGAGCGATATAGTTATGTCTGTCTGTCCGTCTGTATGAACACCTAGATCTCAATAACTATAAGAGCTAGAGACACAATTTTCGGGATGTATGTTCTCCTATTCAGTAAGCAGATGAAGTTTGTTTTAGATATTAAGTACGTCTCCCGCTTCCTCCGTAAACAAAGGAAAGGATCTCCAATTGTCGGATACGTCCGACAGTAGTCTTTCGTCCAACTGATTTGGCACGTCCATTAGTATCAATAGTCAAAAAATATAATTTTATAAAATTGGCACACGAAGCGTAGCATCAATGATTCTTCTTTTAACTTTTTAACTTTATTGGCTGCGCTGCCAAGGGACCACGAGCGATGCAACGCGAGCAATATTGTTTCGGTAATATCTCCTGTGTTTATTAACCGATTTCAATGCGCTTTTCAGGATAGTTAAATATATATTGCGAGTGACAGCTTTCTATTTCAAATATTACACTTATTTAATTATTTAACTTTGTATGTTCCAAAATAAGATGTTATGCGGGTTTTATTGATTTTAGGGAGTAAAGGGGCGTGGCATCCAAGATTTGAAATTAACCTGATCTGAGTATTGAATACATCTACCGATAGCAACCAAGATGGCTGTTCTAGCTATTATAGTTTTCAAAATCTCAGCGTTCATCCAGACGGACAGACGGGCAGACAGACGGACAGTGCTAAATCGACTCTGTTCGTTCTTTCCGAACTTGAGGGTCTAAAACCAAGCTGTCATGTACCTGAAATGTTCAATTATGTATAAACTTTACCTTTTTATTCCTTCATGGAAAAAGATAGCTTGGATTGTGCCAAAATTAAATATAATTTTATAAAACTGTCACACAAAGCGTAGCGGCAATGATGTATGCCGCTTTTTTTTTGGCCGCGCTGCCAGAGGGCGAGCGTGGCAATGCCTGCCATATTGTTTCGTCAATATCTCCTGTGTTTATTGACCGATTTCAATGCGCTTTTCAGGATAGGTATATATTTAACAATAATAATAACAACCTTCTGTGTTCAATATTACGCCTGTTTTTTGATTTTTTTCGATCGTATTATATAGACCTACCAACTACTGAAGACAGAATTTAACTAGATTTGTGTCTTTTAAATTTTCGAATGTATTTTATTTCATTATAGACGGCAGGGGCGATGCATCCAAGATTTAAAATAAACTTCAACTGCGTACGTTATTTATCTACCTATATGCCAAAAAAGACAGTTCTAGCTTTTGTAGTATCCGAAATCGACACGTTCATACAAATGGACAGACGCACAGACAGGGCTAAATCGATTCAGCTCGTCTCCCTGATGAAGAATTTATATACTTTATGGGGTCTACCACGCGTCCTTTTGCCTGTTACACAAAGTTATTAACCCAGTTTTTCCCATTTTTCAATGGGTACAGGGTATAATAAAGCTAATTACCGAGTATTTTATATTATAACCCTAATTACTTACGTTCTGGAAAGACATAAATGCTGCTTATGTGTGATAGGATAGTCTCGAATTCTGCGTCATCCCCATCAGTATTGTCATCGTAATTGGGGTTATAATTATTTGATTTATAAGCGGTAAAAGGCTTTTGTGAATCAATTTCAATATTGTAAATATATTGAAATTTATCGAAGGTACTGGGATCATCTCCTTGCATTTCCGAAGACGTATTTTCGCTAATTGGATTTTCAGCTGGATCATTTATGTTTCTCTCCGCTTTTTCGACATCATTTGAGGTTGTGGATGTTATTTTTGACGATTCGGTTATAATATCCTCAGAGGCGTAGAGATCCGTTTGCGGAACTGTACTTGAAGTGCTATGACGCCATATTGTATTTAAATATGATCCATTATAGTTTTTATAAAACTTCTCCAATATGTTTGCTGGCACAGAGACGGGCTCCGTGATATTTGGTAGTTTCTTTAAATTTAAACGCATCAATATGTGCATCTTTATCGATTCCAGACTATCCTGTTTGGCCTTCTCCCGTAATTGACGCTGTAGCACATTATCCCCAGATATCAAACTGTTTCTGTTTATGCTCACATTTTGAATGCCAGAAATAGTTGGCGTTTTTTTAGAGGGATTATCCCTATTATTCTGTTTGATTTCCCCGGCAGGTGTCGCTTGGATGTTGCTGGTTTGATTTGATATGGGAGGAACTGTATTTTCTGTATCTTTTAAAGATTCCTGACTTTTCACATCTGTCGCAGATGCTACAAGTAAAAACATCGACATTATAAATATCGTAGCGTATCGCACGATTAGCAAACGATATTTTCGGCTCCTATATTTGAGTTGTTGTTGCTTTGATTTGTTGCAATAGCAACTAGTTTTGGATAATGCAACATCTTGACTATAGTTATAGTTTATAAATAAATGCAATTCATTGGCGGATTCAGGTTCAGTATTCGATATAGATTCGGTTTCATATGTGTAATCTTCGATGCAGTGCAATTCAATTAATTGATTCAGATGTTTATCACTGTTTCCATTCATATGAGATTTTTGGGAACTATTTTTATTGGCCAACTTCGCAGATTCAATTATCGATTCCATAGTTTGTGCAATTTCAATTATTTAAGCCTAAGGGAATAAATAAAACGTTTAAAAAAATATGAACAAAAAATCAGTAGTTTTAAAATTGTGGCTAAAGTAGCTTTTTTTGATTTGCGGTGGTAGGGGGGAGGGGGAAGTATCCAAAATCTAAAACAAACTGATTAGGAGAACCTAAATGCCGAATGTAGTGTCTCTAGCTCTTATAGTTATTGAGATCTAGGTGTTCATACGGACGGACAGACAGACAGACAGACGGACATGGCTATATTGACTCGGCTTGTCGTGATCAAGAATATATAGACTTTGTTGGGTCTGCCACGTCTCCTTCTGGCTGTTACACACATTTCCTCTTTGCACTAACTTAATAGACCTATTTCAATTTTTAAAGTAGAGAGTCTAAATATAAAATAAATTATGATTGGGGAAAAGCCAGAAACGTTGGGTTAAGCAATAATACCATACTACGTTGATTAAGATAAATTGTTAGAATATATATTGAATATCTGCAGATATTAATTTATAACTTTATATAAACTGGAGCATAACACTCGAAAGCTATTCAAGCATAATCAGATAGAAAGATAGAAACTTAGGATGAAAGTTCCTAGTCGGTCTACGAGGAATGGAAAAACTAATTTGATTCAAAAGGGCAGGGCAGTCAACTTCACGAAAAATCAATTTATGCAGAAATAAAACAACTAGAACAGTCCTTCGATTGGAAAAAGATGAGAAAAATAAATAAATAATAAATAATAAGTAATCTAGCAGAATAAGACGGTAAGCGGAGATTGGGATTTCATAAAATATAGGTATACCCGAGGAACTAGAGTGATAAATCCGAGTTCAATTGAGTAATTTCGGTGATGCATGGTTCTGTTCGATCGATTCACCTTAAAAAATCTATTTAATCGATTTATCGAAATAAATTCAATTTGTTTGAAAATACACACAAAAACAACTAAAGACGGAGCTGATCCGTCGGGTGGAAGATTTCAGTCGGACGTAACCGACAGTAGCAGACCCTAAATTTTACCAAATATCGTCAAATAACATTGCGTAAAAAAAATCTATGCTCAAAAACAAAAGAATCGAATTAATCGCCGACAAAAAGATTCGATTAAATCGAATCGTAATCGAATCGAAGCCGAGCTCCGATGTGGGGTATCAAATGATTTAATATACTCCATTTACATCCAAGTCTGCTCTCTTAACTTACGATACGTATATCTAGTATATCTTATCTCACTTACAAATATCAATTTTTTTTGTAAAAATATAAAATGTTCAATTATTTTTTGTTTTTTATATACTATATATATACAGAGGTAGTCAAAATTATTTACACAAATGAGAAATTGTGCCTTACTTTCGAAGCCTCGTGTTGTTGTTGTGAGTGGTGAAATGCAAAAAGGTTTTTGTTTTTGGATAGTCCGATCTATGCAGAAGCAAATGCAAAGGGAATGAAAAAGATCAGTGGGACGGAGGCTACAGTCGGACGTAACCGACAGTAGGAGACCCTTTACTTTGAGTATATGTACATACAAACATAATCAAAGGCACACACACTAAGCTACCCGCGTATGCAAGGCACACCACCCCCCCTCTGCCTAGTGTGGCAAATTGTCTGTGGCATATGTTCGCTGTTTCTTATACGATCGAAACAAAATTCACAGCGTCGATAGAGAATGTCATAAACTAGTTAGATACCAAATTACAAATTAATAGCTTTAAAACTGTGGGTACAGCATCTTTTTGTGGTTTACGGAGGAAGGGGGGGAGGTATCCAAAATCTAAAACAAACTCGTACTGCTTACTGAATAGGGGAACCTAAATCCCGAATATGGTGTCTCTAGCTCTTATAGTTGCTGAGATCTAGGTGTTCATACAGACGGACAGACAGACAGACAGACACAGACAGACGGACAGACGGACATGGCTATATCGACTCGGTTTGTCGTCCTGATCAAGAATATATATACTTTATGGGGTCTGCCACGCCTCCTTTTGCCTGTTACATACATTTACTCTTTGCACTAAGTTAATAGACCCTTTTTACTTTTTTAAAGTAAAGGGTCTAAAAATATCTGTTCTTACGCAAAAAATATGGACGGGGCAGATCAGTGGGACGGAGGCTACAGTCGGACGTAACCGACCGTAGGAGACCCTTTACTTTGAGTATATGTACATACAAAGTCAATCAGACGCACACATACTAAGCTACACGCGTATGCAAGGCACACCACCCCCCCTCTGCCTAGTGCGGCAAATTGTCTGTGACTTATGTTCGTTGTTTCTTATTCGATCGAAACAAAATTCACAGCGTCGATAAAGAATGTCATAAACTAGTTAAATCCCAAATTACAAATCAATAGCTTTAAAACTGTGGCTACAGCAGCTTTTTGCGGTTTGCGGGGGAAGGAGGGGAGGTATCCAAAATCTAAAACAAACTCGTGCTGCTTACTGATTAGGAGAACCTAAATCCCAAATATGGTGTCTCTAGCTTTTATAGTTGCTGAGATCTAGGTGTTCATACAGACAGACAGACAGACGGACAGACGGACAGACAGACGGACGGACATGGCTATATCGACTCGGCTTGTCGTCCTGATCAAGAATATATATACTTTATGGGGTCTGCCACGCCTCCTTCTGCCTGTTACATACATTTCCTCTTTGCACTAAGTTAATAGACCCTTTTTACTTTTTTAAAGTAAAGGGTCTAAAAAGTGAAGCATGTGAACTGATGCTTATTAGTGTCATTTGTGAGAATAATTTTCACTACCTCTGTATATACTATATATTATTACTGTAGTAATTTCTACCATAGTGAATTATAATCATTTCATTATATACATACATACAAGTGCATATGTACATGTATGTACATATGTACTTAGTCCTATTCTTCATGTGCGTACTTACTTATCAGCTTTTTGTATTCAAGTTTAACAATCGGCACATTCACATCGAATTTTCAGTCTTCGCACATTCCCTTGTAATTGCATTTGTGTTGTAATTGTTGTTGTTACTGTTGTTCACTTCAAGCTGCGTAAGTATGCGTAAGTATGTCTGCATATGTATTGTACATTTTTATATATGTATGTGTAGTTAGCCAAGTGTTGAACCAATGCAGTCAGCCATGTTTGCAACCATTCAACAGTTGATGAATTGCCTAATTAAAGGTACGCACATACATACATACACATATATACAAAAAAAAAATATAGGGACGGGGCAGATCAGTGGGACGGTGGCTACAGTCGGACGTAACCGACCGTAGGAGACCCTTTACTTTGAGTATATGTACACACAAATACAATCAGACGCACACACACTAAGCTACCCGCGTATGCAAGGCACACCACCCCCCTCTGCCTAGTGCGGCAAATTGTCTGTGGCATATGTCCGCTGTTTCTTATCGGATCGAAACAAAATTCACAGCGTCGATAGATAATGTCATAAGCTAGTTAAATACCAAATTACAAATCAATAGATTTAAAACTGTGGCTGAAGCAGTTTTTTGCGATTTGCGGGGGAAGGGGGGAAGTATCCAAAATCTAAAACAAACTCGTGCTGCTTAATGAATAGGGGAACCAGAATTCCGAATATGGTGTTTCTAGCTCTTATAGTTGCTGAGATCTAGGTGTTCATACAGACGGATAGACAGACGGACATGGCTATATCGACTCGGCTTGTCGTCCTGATTAAGAATATATATACTTTGTGGGGTCTGCCACGCCTCCTTCTGGGTGTTACACACATTTCCTCTTTGCACTAAACTAATAGACCCTTTTTACTTTTTTAAAGTAAAGGGTCTAAAAAAACACTTGCATGTACACACGCATGTGCATGTGTGTGAACATACACATACTACTAATACTACACACACACACAAAGAGCAATTCACATTGATGTATGGATGCGAGCAGTGATTGCAATGAGCTTTCATGCATACGTACATACACAGATACATACAAGCAACAATGCAGTGCACAGTGGGGCATTTGACCAGTTTTTAGACCCTTTACTTTAAAAAAGTAAAAAGGGTCTATTAACTTAGTGCAAAGAGGAAATGTGTGTAACACCCAGAAGGAGGCGTGGCAGACCCCACAAAGTATATATATTCTTAATCAGGACGACAAGCCGAGTCGATATAGCCATGTCCGTCTGTCTATCCGTCTGTATGAACACCTAGATCTCAGCAACTATAAGAGCTAGAAACACCATATTCGGAATTCTGGTTCCCCTATTCATTAAGCAGCACGAGTTTGTTTTAGATTTTGGATACTTCCCCCCTTCCCCCGCAAATCGCAAAAAACTGCTTCAGCCATAGTTTAAAAGCTATAGACTTTGACATGCTTGTAGCTTATGACATTTTCTATCGACGCTGTGAATTGCAATACGATCGGATAAGAAACAGAGGGGGGTGTGGTGTGCCATGCGTATGCGTGTAGTTTCGTACGTGTGCCTTTGATTATGTTTGTGAGTACATGTAGAACCAGAATGGGCGGAGCAGATCAGTCGGACGGGCCCGACTTCCTTGTGCCACAGCTCGAGCTGCGCGCTCGCAAATACAGTTTATAATTTAAATATTTTAAATATAATTTTATTTATTTATAAAGAATAGTATAGGCGCGCTTCGTTTCGTTTATATCTTTTGTGTTTATTAACCGATTTTAATGCGCTTTTCAAAATAGTTAAATATAATAAAAGAGAGTTTATGTTCCAAATAACAACATTGTATGTTCAATATTACGCTTGCTGCTTAACTTTGTATGTTCAAATGTTCTCCCAATCGCACAATTGCCCAGCAGCGTGCTTGGTATCGCCATCCCTCTCGCACACTATTCCAAGCGTAAGGCTGCTGAGCTGCAACGGCGTGTGCATGCAGTATTACGGCGCTTATATCTCCTTTGTTTATTAACCGATTTCAATGCGCTTTTCAGAATAGTTAAATATAACAGAACAGAGTATATATACCGAATAACAACATTCTATGATTAATATTACGCTTGTTTTTGAACTTTTAAGTTAAACTATTGTGAAGCTTATATCTCCTGTGTTTCTCAACGCGGCAGCGTGGCAGACCCCACAAAGTATATATATTCTTGATCAGGGTGACCAGCTGAGTCGATTTAGCGATGTCCGTCTGTCTATCTGTCCGTCTGTCTGTCTGTCCGTCCGTCCGGATGAGTGCGTAGATCTCGGAAAGTACAAAAGCTAGAGAAGCCATTTTGGTTGCTATAGGTAGGTGTATTCAATACGCAGATCAAGATTATTTCAAATCGTTGATGCAATGCCCCCTTTACGCCCAAAAATCAATAAAACTAAAATTTTTAACACAAAAAGTTGAATAACAAGCGTAATATTGAACATAGAAGGTTGTTATTTGGAACATAAGCTTTGTTGTATTATATTTAACTATCCTGAAAAGCGCATTGAAATCGGTTAAAAAAAAAGGATATATAAGCTTCACAATAGTTTAACTTAAAAGTTCAAAAACAAGCGTAATATTAAACATAGAATGTTGTTATTCGGTATATATACTCTGTTCTGTTATATTTAACTATTCTGAAAAGCGCATTGAAATCGGCTAATAAACAAAGTAGATATAAGCTACGCAATTGGCAGCGCCGTCCAGCAGCGCAGCAACAGCAGCGCAGCGCAGCTGGCGCACGTAAAAAGGAAAGAAGAAGAAGTACTGCTTATACACTTAGTGTAACAGTTTTATAAAATTGTATATAAAATAAATGGCAGAGGGTATTCTACAGTCGGGCCCGTTCGACTGATCTGCCCCGTCCGACTGATCTGCCCCGTCCAAATTTTTTAAAGAAAAGGGTCGAATGACTTTTGTGTAAAGAATTACCATCTCGAATTTGCACTGTAAAACAAACTGGCACTTGCAACTGCTGACTTTAACAGCTGTTATTTTAACAGCGGATTGTTAAGGTAACATAACAGTGTGAGCTATTCTTAATATGATTACAGTAAAACGTTGACAAATTGCATACTTTTACAAATAAAACCAGTAAGGACGAACCTACAGTCGGACGTAACCGACTGTAGGAGACGCTGTTTATTATCCGACCGTAATGTAATTCACAACATCGATGGAGCTCGTATTAGACTACGTACATGCTATATCCAAAATCTTTAGCTTTAAAACTGAAGCTTTAAAACTGCAAACTGTTGCTAAATTGGTTTTTCGGTTAGCGGAGGAATGAGAGGAGATATCAAAAAACCGAAACTGACTTGATCTGATTGCTCTATAGGAGAACCTAAATACCAAAAATGGGTTTTCTTGTTCTTATAGTCTGCAAGATTTAGGTGGCCGTTCTGTCTGCCCCATCTTCGCTGTATTTTTATACCCTGTGCCCATTTGAAAAATGGGAAAAACAGGGTTAATAACTTTGTCAGAATGTATGTAACAGGCAGAAGGAGGCGTGGGGACAAAGTATATATATTCTTGATCAGGGTGACGAGCTGAGTCGATATAGCCATGTCCGTCTGTCTGTCTGTCCGTCCGGATGAGTGCGTAGATTTTGGAAAGTACAAAAGCTAGAGAAGCCGTTTTGGTTGCTATCGGTAGGTGTATTCAATACGCAGATCAAGCTTTTTTTCAATCGTTGATGCCACGCCCCCTTCACGCCCAAAAAACAATAATACTCACATAACCTCGAATTTTTAACACAAAAAGTTGAATAACAAGCGGTATATTACACATAGAACGTTGTTATTTGAAACATTATCTCTTTAGTATTATATTTAACTATCCTGAAAAGCGCATTGAAATCGGTTGATAAACACAGGAGATATAAGCTACACAATAGCTACACAAAAACAAGCGTATTATTAAACATAGAATGTTGTTATTATTAAATAAATACTCTCTTATATTATATTTAACTGTCCTGAAAAGAGCATCAAAATCGGTTATTAAGCAAATGAGATATAAGCTACTCACATAACCTCGAATTTTTAACACAAAAAGTTGAATAACAAGCGGTATATTACACATAGAACGTTGTTATTTGAAACATTATCTCTTTAGTATTATATTTAACTATCCTGAAAAGCGCATTGAAATCGGTTGATAAACACAGGAGATATAAGCTACACAATAGCTACACAAAAACAAGCGTATTATTAAACATAGAATGTTGTTATTATTAAATAAATACTCTCTTATATTATATTTAACTGTCCTGAAAAGAGCATCAAAATCGGTTATTAAGCAAATGAGATATAAGCTACTTTATTGCATGTGTTGCATTGCATTCGCCTTGGCAGCCAGCCAAGCGAGGGAATAGCGTGCGAGAGGGATGGCAATACCAAGCACGTTGCTGAGCGATTAAGCGATTGAACATACAAAGTTAAATAGCAAGCGAAATATTGAACATAGAATTTTGTTATTTGGAACATAAACTCTTTTCTAATATATTCAACTGTCTTGAAAAGCGCATTGAAATTGGTTAATAAACACAAAAGATATTAACGAAACGAAGCGCGCCCATACTATTCTTTATAAATAAATTAAATTATATATTTAAAATATTTAAATTATAAACTGTATTTGCAAGCGCGCAGCGCGATTCTGGTTTCCGTTCGTAATGTAATTCACATAATTGATTGATAATGCCATAGGCTGCGTACATGCCGAATCCCAAGTCTGTAGCTTTTAAACTGTGGCTCTAGTGGCACTTACATATATTTATAAAAACATTTTTGTTACATAACTTCGCTAATTATTGTCCGTTTGTAATGTAATGCACAACATCGACGGATAATTCTATAGGCTACGCACATTTCAAAATTGCAAGTCTGTAGCTTTATTATTGTGGCTGTTGTGGCGCTTATAGTTTTCGAGATCTTTGAGGTGGGTGAAGTTTTTTGATGATTCGCGGAGGAAGAAGGTGAGATATAAAAAATCTAAAACAAACTCAAGCTGCTTACGATAATAGAGAACCTACATACCAAATGGTGTCTCTATCTCTTTAACTTGCTGAGATCTAGGTGTTCATACAGACGGACGGACAGACATGGCTATATCAACTAACCTCGTCGTCCTGAGTCAGGATATATATACTTTGTGGGGTCTACTACGCTTCCTTCTGCCTGTTACACACATCTGTCATTTGCACTAAATTAGTAGACTCTTCTTTTTTAGAGTGCAGGGTCTAAATATATGGAAGGCTACAGTCGGACGTACCCGACAGTAGGAGGCCCTTTGCTTTAAGTATGTGTATATACAAACACAATCAGAGGTACACACACTAAGCTACCCGCTACCCCCCTCAACCTAGTGCGGCATATTCTCTGTGGCATATGTTCGATCAAAACGAAATTCACAGCGTCAATAGAGAATGCCATAAACTAGTTAAATATCAAATAACAAATTCATAGCTTGCAAACTGTGGCTGCGGTAGCTTTTTGCGATTTGCGGGAGTTGGGGGGGAAGGTATCCAAAATCTAAAACAAACTCGTGCTACTACTGAATAGGGGCACCAAAATACTGAATATGGTGTCTCTAGCTTTTATAGTTGCTGAGATCTAGGTGTTCATACAGACGGACAGACGGACTCGGCTTGTCGTCCTGATCAAGAATATATGTATATACTTCGTGGGGTCTGCACGCCTCCTTCTGCGTGTTACACACATTTCCTCTTTGCACTAAGTTATTATACCCTGTATACTTGTTTAAAGTAAAGGGTCTAAAGAAAATTGCCACAAAAACTGTTCAAATGCCCCATGGTGCAGGTTTGTGCGTGTGTACCGTTATGTGGTGCGCACACATAGGCAATGTATACAATGAGTGTATGTATGTATGTATGTATGTAAGTATGTATGTATGTATGTATGTATATGCGGGTCTCTGATTCAAAAGCTCTCGCCTGATGATCGCTCTCTATTGAATTCAATTCAATTAAAACCATTTATAAACATTATAATCAATTTTTGTGCTCTTGAACTTCAGTTGAGTGCTGAAAGTGCAGCGTTCACACGAACACACACATACATATGTATGTATGTATGTACATATGCATACATACATACAAACAGTGTACGTGCGTAAACAAACCGAGAGAAGTATGTGTGTATATGTACATACATTCGTGACGTATGTATGCGTGACATATAAACATACATATGTACGTATCTATCAATTTATAGCATATATGTGTGTACATATATGCACATATGTATGTACATGCACACATGCACACATCTCACATAAACACTCTCGCCGACATCATATGAATTTCAAGATAACAAACACTTTCACAAACGTACATATGTAGGTATGTAGGCATGGATGTATGTATGTAAGTACATGTTTATGCATGTATGTATGTATGTATGTATTTTTCGGGGCGCGAATTCTATTTTAAACGCGACAATTTCACGTACATACATACATATGTACATACATACGCATATCGGTCTGCACGTATGTACATACATATGTATGTCTGTATAAGAGGCGCAGAGGCTATCTAGTTGTATGTATATATGTATTCGCATGTCTGCATGTGTGTTCGTATGTGTGTGTGATCGATGCTCGCACATGTCTCGATAATAATTCACTTGCTTTACATTCTGCAGCGCAGCGCGACACGATAAAAAACAGCAACGATTATACATATGTATATACTATATACACATATCTATATATGTATATGTATATGTATATGTATGTATGTATGTATATATATTCACGAGAAGCAACAGAGCCTGAGTGCGACATACAACTAACTGACGGATTGGGATTCGCCTTCACGTCCCCAGACATAAACAAGATGCTGCTGAGGATGAGTGTGCGACACGATGCGACACGATGCGACACGATGCGACACGATGCGACGCGATGCGACACGATGCGATCTACTGCTCTCCTCTCTGCTCAGCTCCGCTCCTCTCAGCTTTGCTATGCTCTGCTCCACTTGGCGCTGCTCCGCCCCCCGCCCACCACGCCCTGTCCCGCCCCTCACCACACCGCCCAATAGTTCGCATTGCGTAAATGTTGGGTGGGTGTATCAAATCAGACATAATGATTTATTTATTTGCTTGTTATTTACTTATTAATTTATTTATTTGTGAAATGACAAGCTGGCCAGCTCGACTGTCTTATACCCTGTACCACAGCTCACGCTCGCCAGTTTATTTTTAAGTATTGCCCTAGGGTTGAATGTAGTATAGCCTACTACTTACATACAAAACAATAATAATAATGTCAATATGAAAATCTTTAATTAATCATAATTCTCCTATTTATAGACCGATTTTATTGAAATTAACAGAATTGGTAGATATCAATTATATCTACAGTTCGTAGATGACAGAATTTGCGTAGATTTATATGTCTTAAAATTGTCAATGTGTTCGTTTTATGGTCATTGTTCGCAGCAGGGGCGTGGCATCCAACGTTAAATATAAACTTGCGTATGGTTGACACCTTTCAAAAATGAACAAAACAGCTGCTCTAGCACTTATAGTTGCTGAGATCGATGCGTTCAAACTAGAGATGGGCTGGAATTTTTCGGCACGATCCAACACGGCACGAAAATGAAAATTGTCCAACACGCACTAACACGAGTGGCTAAAAAATTTTCCCAACACGGCCCAACACGCCCAACACGAAGTTTAATTTTTTCAGAGCATTTTAGATGTTTGGTATTTTCCGCAAATAATTCAGTACATTTTAGACTTTGGGTATTTTTAGTGCTAATTTTTTTTAGTTTATTTTAGAGTTTGGGTATTTTTTAGTGAACATTTTTCCGTCAGACGGACGGACGGACAGACGAACAGGTGGACAGACAAACAGACATCAAGAATACATCGCTCATTTACCAGAAGAGTGCCATAACTTAAAATAGAATAGAATCTGAATAGGAACAAATTCTGATTAAAGGCTTCGTGAAGGTTCGTGTCTTAGCTAACAGTCGTTAGGTGAGTAAATCCAGACTCTTAACGAAATTGATTTGCCGCAAAAAGGTTTGTGAGCCTGCTATAATTCTTTAATATAATTGGATAATTGCTTAATTTATTTAATTATTCTGCTAAAAATTAAGAATTAAAAATTAAGAATGAAGAATGAAGAATGAAGAATGAAGAATTAAGAATTAAGAATTAAGAATTAAGAATTAAGAATTAAGAATTAAGAATTAAGAATTAAGAATTAAGAATTAAGAATTAAGAATTAAGAATTAAGAATTAAGAATTAAGAATTAAGAATTAAGAATTAAGAATTAAGAATTAAGAATTAAGAATTAAGAATTAAGAATTAAGAATTAAGAATTAAGAATTAAGAATTAAGAATTAAGAATTAAGAATTAAGAATTAAGAATTAAGAATTAAGAATTAAGAATTAAGAATTAAGAATTAAGAATTAAGAATTAAGAATTAAGAATTAAGAATTAAGAATTAAGAATTAAGAATTAAGAATTAAGAATTAAGAATTAAGAATTAAGAATTAAGAATTAAGAATTAAGAATTAAGAATTAAGAATTAAGAATTAAGAATTAAGAATTAAGAATTAAGAATTAAGAATTAAGAATTAAGAATTAAGAATTAAGAATTAAGAATTAAGAATTAAGAATTAAGAATTAAGAATTAAGAATTAAGAATTAAGAATTAAGAATTAAGAATTAAGAATTAAGAATTAAGAATTAAGAATTAAGAATTAAGAATTAAGAATTAAGAATTAAGAATTAAGAATTAAGAATTAAGAATTAAGAATTAAGAATTAAGAATTAAGAATTAAGAATTAAGAATTAAGAATTAAGAATTAAGAATTAAGAATTAAGAATTAAGAATTAAGAATTAAGAATTAAGAATTAAGAATTAAGAATTAAGAATTAAGAATTAAGAATTAAGAATTAAGAATTAAGAATTAAGAATTAAGAATTAAGAATTAAGAATTAAGAATTAAGAATTAAGAATTAAGAATTAAGAATTAAGAATTAAGAATTAAGAATTAAGAATTAAGAATTAAGAATTAAGAATTAAGAATTAAGAATTAAGAATTAAGAATTAAGAATTAAGAATTAAGAATTAAGAATTAAGAATTAAGAATTAAGAATTAAGAATTAAGAATTAAGAATTAAGAATTAAGAATTAAGAATTAAGAATTAAGAATTAAGAATTAAGAATTAAGAATTAAGAATTAAGAATTAAGAATTAAGAATTAAGAATTAAGAATTAAGAATTAAGAATTAAGAATTAAGAATTAAGAATTAAGAGTTAGGAATTAAGAATTAAGAATTAAGAAATAATAATTAGGAATTAGCATTAAGAATTAGTTCTCCCCAGTCGCAAATATGTAATATAAATACAGCGCAAATACTGGATGAGCTGTGACAAGAGCCATTTGCAGATGTGATAAAGGGTGAAAGTGGTTAGGGTATAGGAAGGGGAAGGCAGGAGTTGCCACAAAGTTCGATTAGGGCTAAACAGAAAGTGCATGCAAAGTCGAGTGTATTCGTTGTGCGTGTGTGTGTGTGTGTGTTTGTGGGAGTGTGTGTGTTGTGAATTCGTGTGTTTTTGTTTTGGTTTCCAGTAATGCACTCATGTGGGTGCGATTTTGGTTTGTGGTCTGTGGAATTTTTTAGTTCCTGCAGGATATTGAATGATATACACTGTATATCCTGTATCGAATCTACCGATTATAGGATAGATAAATACAATCTAACAAAAATTTAATATTGTTAATCGATACCTATATTTATACCCTGTACCCTTTAAAAATTAGATAAACAGGGTGATTGACTTTGTCAGAATGTATGTAACAGGCACAAGGAGGCGTGGCAGACCACATTCTTGATCAGGATGACGAGCTGAGTCGACTTAGCCCTGTCTGTCCGTCTGTCCGTGTGGTTGAACGCGTCGATCTCAGCAACTATAAAAGCAGCAGTTCAACTTAAAAATCAGTTGTGTATGGCATGCCGCTTTGTGTACAGATACGCTTTTAAGTAATATATATGTTTAGTAAATATCATAAATGTAACTGAATCAGATCTGTATTATTTATTATTATTTGTATTATATATTGTGTCCATTATTATTATCTCTTAAGTTACGCGATGATATTTTGACTTTAGATTTACAAGCAACACTTGAGCTCAATTCTTTGATTGTTTCCAGTGTTTAATCAACAATGTCTGAATGGAGAAGTTGTAAAGTTCGATTTACCCTAAACAAACCCTGGCCAGCTTTTTGAGCATTTATTGTTCTATAGTTTTGGTCGAATCGAACGTCTTGATCTCTACTGGGTAGAGCCTGCCTGGTAGGGGTAAAGGTAGATCGCAGCGTGTGGCAGAATCAGCGTGATCTTGCTTCATTTGATTTCGCCAAGGACATGAACGTTAATCGTTATCGGGATCTGTGTGCAACCCCCCATGATAAGGACGCCGAAGGGCCAAACAAGGATAGGGCTTCCCTATATGGATCGATTCTCGTGTGAAAACATGCAATTATGGTTTTATTTGTATTATTCCCATTTTCATTCAGAGCTCTTTCTTGTCTTAATTCCTATGCACAGTTCATGTGAAAAAATCCAAAAAGTAGTAAGATTGCTTTACTGTTTTCTCATTATTTCGGTATGTTAATATACATACATAATATATGTATGTACAGATGTATGTATGTACATATATATGTATATGTATGTTTATACGTATTTAGACCCTTTACCTTATAAAAGTAAACAGGGTCTATTAAGTTAGTGCAAAAAAGAGATGTGTGTAACACCTAGAAGGAGGCGTGGCAGACCCCACAAACTATATATATACTTGATCAGGACGACAAGCTAAGTCGATATAGCCATGTCCGTCTGTCCATCTGTCTGTCTGTCTGTCCGTCTGTGTGAACACCCAGATCTCAGCAACTATAAGATCTAGAGACACCATATTCGGCAGTAACCAGTAAGCAGCACGATTTTGCTTTAGATTTTGGATACCCAAATATTTATGAATTAATTATATTTAATCGATTAATTATCGAAGGTTTTCATTTTATTTCCTTGCATATTTAGTTGTAGTGTTCCAAAGAGGTTTAGGTTCAGGAACAATTAAGAAGAAATCAAACCAAATCGTTTTGCTGTGTGGCAAAAATGTTGATTTTATATTTGTTCCACTCAGTTGGGCTTTCGAAACCATCGTTTACTCTTTCCAATTACAAAATCGCAGCACGCAGTATCGGCCCCTCCCCTCCCCTTTCCCCCTGCCACATTTTCTTACCGGCATCCACCCCATATGATTCTAGAGCATGTTGGGCTCTAAAATTTATGTCTCTTTGCCATTGGGTATATCTACATATGTATGTGCTAAAACTATATACATATGTTCTATTTTATTACAAATTTGTACAGCATACGAAATACTTTGGTATTTCTTAATACTGTTTTAATATGTTACATAGAAGTGCAGGGTCGAAATCAGGCTTTACTTTGAGTATACATATGTATGTACTAACAAACACAATCAGAGGCACACACACAAAGCTACACGCATATGCAAGGCACACCACCCCTTCTCTGCTAAGTGCGTCAAATTACCTGTGTCGTATCCTCGCTGTTTTATTATTCTATCAAAATTCACCGCGTTCTATTCACCAGTTCTACTTTAAACATAAATTATTTCTTAGTATTAGCTTTGGAGGAGTTTTCTCTCAGTGTATGCATGTACTTGTATATGTTTAGAAATTTTGTGAGGTGGAACTTCTTCGGGTTGGCTATCGGCATCAGAAACAGTGTATGGTATATCCCCAGCATATTCACATGCTCACCCATCCCACCGTTTTTTTAGTCACCACCGCATTTGATGTGATTTTTTTTGTTCAAAAATTTGATTCTAATCCGTTGATAATATTTCAGACGTTGTCGTATTTTGATATTGCGCTCGGTTGGCTTTAATGCGATTCCACTGATGAAGAATGAAGGGTGCAATCTGAGAAATAACAAATACATATGTAATAACAAAATATTTGTATATATTTATATATACTTGGCGAGTATGGTAAAAAAGAACAACAAATGGTATGAATAGGCGAGTTTCAGGTTTGTTTTCGATTTTTGAATCCTTCACGCCTTACACCGTAAAATGTACCCATTGAAAAATGGGTAAAACAGGGTTAATAACTTTGGGAATGTATGTAACAGGTAGATGAAAGCGTGTAAGAACCCATGAAGTTTTTTTTTTTAACATATAAAGATAAATAGCAAGCGTGATATTAAACATAGAATGATGTTATTCGAATGATAAAATTTCTCCTAATATATTTATTCTGAAAAGCGCATTGAAATTCATTAGTAATCACAGAAGATATAAGCTACGCTATATTGATCAGAACCACGAGCTAAGTCGATATAGCACCGTCTGTTTGTCTGTTCGTTAGTCTGTATGAACGCTGAGTAGCCGTTTTTGTTGGTATTCAAACGCAGATCAATTTCGATGCTACGCCCCTGCCGCCCAAAATAAATGAGACAGAAATCTATTTACATAAATTCTGTCGTCAGTTTTTGGTTGGGCTAGAATTTAGACCCTATGCAGATGAATTCAAATCTTGGACGGCACACTCTATTAACGCCCTGATCGATAATAGCCGAATAACAACCTTATAGAAATGGGCATTAGTGCTTTAGCAGCGCCGGCAAAAAATTAAGAAGAAGCATTGCTGCTTGGCTTTGTATGACAGTTTTGTAAAATTATATTTAAATTTTAGGGAACAGGGTCAGGCGCGGCCGCTAAGGCTAGCAAAAAAATATATGGACGGGGCAGATCAGTGGGACTGAGGCTACAGTCGAACGTAACCGACTGTAGCAGGCCCTTTACTTTACTACTACTGCTACTATATATAACTATAACACGTATACATACAAACACAATCAGAGGCACGCACACTAAACTACCCGCGTATGCAAGGCACACCACCTCCCTCTGCCTAGTGCGGCAAATTGTCTGAGGCATATGCCTCATAACATATGAAGATATAACTTATGTTATATCTTATCAGTTCAAAACAAAATTCACAGCGTCGATAGAGAATACTATAATCTAGTTACATACCAAATTACAAATCAATAACTTGGAAACTGTGGCTACAGCAGCTTTTTGCGGTTTACGGGGGAAGGTATCCAATATCTAAAACAAACTTGTACTGCTTACTGAACAGGAGAATTTAAGTACCGAATATGGTGGCTCTAGCTCTTATAGTTGCTGAGATCTAGGTGTTAATACAGACAGACAGACAGACAAACAGACGTACAGACAGACATGGCTATATCGACTAGGCTTGTCCCCCTGATCAAGAATATATACTTTATGGGGTTTGCCACGCCTTCTTCTGGGTGTTACACACTTTCCTCTTTGCACTAAGTTAATAGACCCATTTACATTTTTAAAGTAAAGGGTCTAAAAAGTAAGAAGAAGAAGCATAGCTGTTTGGCTTTGTATGACTTGCTAAAATTATATATGTATAAATTATAAGGAACAGGGTATTCTAAGCTTAGGCGCGTCCGACTGAACTGTCACGAATTTTTCTGAATGTTACATAAATGCAGGACAAATTTTAATATAAAATAGTGTTATTGACAACGTAAATCTTTCATAATATAAACTTAAAAAAAAAAAAAAATAAACAAATGTCCACTATCTTTGTTTGAATAAGTATAATATGGATAATGTAAATTATTAGCGACGTGGGGCAATCAATTGATGAAAACCGAAGAGGCCAAATGACATTGGACAGAGGACAGATAAGAGAGAGGACTGTGGCCGGTGGAGAGAGGAGTGTGGAAAGGGAAGGGACAATTGCCCGTCAAATACCCTGGTCTTAAACAGCATGGGTCCTTTTAATTACGTATGCATGTTTACTTCAATTCCACGCCCCTTTTTTGGTATATAGCCGATTCTTGTTGCTGGGAAAAATAACCCGTTCCGGGGTGTACGGGAATAGGTTTGGCCTTTTGTTAAGTGATAGTCCTTATGCATTGTGTAGGAGGCGCAGCAGGCCAGCGAGTGCTCAAAATAATTGAAGCATATTCACAGTACTTGGGCGACTGCGATGCGATGCGGGTGTGAGTGTGAGTACGAGAGTGTGTGTGGGTGTTTTTGGGTGGTATGCTGTTGTGTTTTGGATGAGCAACGTGCTGCAAATCTCATACTCATTTCCGTTTCTCAGCACATTCTCATTCCTCTTTGTCACACCGTGATTGCGATACTCGTATGGTTGCTGCTTGTTTGTGTATGGTTCTCTGGCTATCGCCGACTGTCCGTCTCCCCGTCTCCCCTCCTCTCCTCCGTCTCCCCGTCTCCCCTCCTCTCCTCTGTCTCCCCGTCTAGCGGTCTGTCGGTCTATCCGCCTGTTTGAATCCTGACGATGCTTTAATTGTTTAATGGCTCGTTAGTTGAATTCCCAGTGGGGAGTACCAGAAAACACCCAACAGAGCGAGCCATTTTCAAGTGTGATAATTGTAGCGTTTTATTATGGATTAAGCAAATAAAGTGTAAATTATAAATGTGTCAAAATAGAAACTAGTTTTGTTTTTGTTTTAAATGCATCATTATTTATTGTTACTGTATTTACAAACTTGTACCTTAGTGTTATAGAATAATTTCATTTCATTACATAGTATATACATGTGGGACCAGGGATATAAATAGAATGATATCCCGGTATTCCTCAATTCCTTGCCATTTATGTAGTCGTGCCATTTTTACCTTTGACTTGAGGTCTGTCTGTCTGTATGAACACCTAGATCTCAGCAACCATAACAGCTGGAGACACCATATTTGGGACTTAGGTTCTCCTAATCAGTAAGCAGCACGAGTTTGTTTTAGATTTTGTATACCTCCCCCCTTCCCTAGCAAACCGCAAAAAGCTACTGCAGCTACAGCTTAAAGTTATTGGCTTGTAATTTGGTACGTAACTAGCTTATGACATTCTCTACTGACCCTGTGAATTTCGTTTGATCGGATAAGAAACAGCGAAATAATGGAACGGACCATTTTCCGCACTTGGCAGAGGGGGGGTGGTGTGCCTTGCATACGCGGGTAGTTTAGTGTGTGTGCTTCTGATTATGTTTGTACGTACATATACTCAAAGTAAAGGGTCTCCAACAGTCGACTGTAGCCTCCGTCCCACTGATCTGCTCCGTCCATATATTGTCTTATGCATTTATAATTCGAATAGTGAAAATAATAATAATACAATTAGAATTAGAATTTGTACTCTTATAATGTGTACTCTTATAATTATTTTTTGAATTCAAGTATTTCTGATTCTTATCTCAATCAAGAAATATCAAGTAAGAAACTTTCTAGAATTTTTTTCTTCTTAATTTCAGTCCTCAAAATCGTGCGAGAGCTTTCATAAGGGATGTGTCCCGTATTTAGTAGATTGTTTCTTTGTTGATCTCAGGAACTAGACTAAGCAGTATTGCGCTTTACAATATATTACTTATGAAATATGGAATGACAGGAATATCATTGATATAGTATATATTTAAATGGTGTTATACGAAGGCTATATTCTTCTAGTCGGAAGATCAATTGGATGTAACTCTTTAGTCTTCGCCTCGTTCTTATTCCGTCAATAGGTCACGCTCTCAGAAGCCTTTGTCAAAAAGATTTGGTTCAAAAGATTGATCCGATATGCAGCAGCTTGTCGGATAATTATATCTTTCATATCTTGATAATATATTCTGAGTTAAATGGAAACTAGTAGTATATGGGATACAAAATCATTATTACGCTCAGAAGGCCAAGCATTCTTACTTGATGCAGCCAGAAACAGGCTATTATTAATAGTTTTATCCGGAATGGGAACGCATTCAATTCGAGGAATCCCTATCTGATCTAGAATTTCTCGATTTAAGTACGTTCTTGAATAGTACGTACTTTGTATAGATGTACTTATAAACAGAGGCACCTGCACCCTACTGCTTAGTGCAACAAATTGAATTTGGCATATCTTCGGTGTTTCTTGACTGATCGTAATGAAATTTACAGCATCGTTGGAGAATGTCCTGCTCAATAACCAGTCCATTTAATTTTGTGGTGTTATCGTGCTTAAAGTGTTCAAGATCCATGAGGTAGGTGGGGTTTTTTGCGATTTTCGGGAGAAGGGGGAGAGGTATCGAAAATCTAAAACAAATTCGTACTGCTTTTTGAATAAGAGTACCTAAATCCTAAGTCCAAAAGACACCATATGCCATTAGCTCTTATAGTCGCTGAAATCTAGGTGTTCATAAGGACTGATGGACCTGTTAAATACATGCTGACAAAATTATTAACCCTGTTTTTTCCATTTTTCAATGGGTACAGGGTATAATTATATTTAGAGAATAGGGTAAAAAGTATTTGTTTATTTGTTTTAATTACTTTTTCGACTGGAATTAGTTGTTATTAATTAAATAAGTATAACAAATAAAATAAATAAAATAAATAAAATAAATAAAATAAATAAAATAAATAAAATAAATAAAATAAATAAAATAAATAAAATAAATAAAATAAATAAAATAAATAAAATAAATAAAATAAATAAAATAAATAAAATAAATAAAATAAATAAAATAAATAAAATAAATAAAATAAATAAAATAAATAAAATAAATAAAATAAATAAAATAAATAAAATAAATAAAATAAATAAAATAAATAAAATAAATAAAATAAATAAAATAAATAAAATAAATAAAATAAATAAAATAAATAAAATAAATAAAATAAATAAAATAAATAAAATAAATAAAATAAATAAAATAAATAAAATAAATAAAATAAATAAAATAAATAAAATAAATAAAATAAATAAAATAAATAAAATAAATAAAATAAATAAAATAAATAAAATAAATAAAATAAATAAAATAAATAAAATAAATAAAATAAATAAAATAAATAAAATAAATAAAATAAATAAAATAAATAAAATAAATAAAATAAATAAAATAAATAAAATAAATAAAATAAATAAAATAAATAAAATAAATAAAATAAATAATATAAATAAAATAAATAAAATAAATAAAATAAATAAAATAAATAAAATAAATAAAATAAATGAAATAAATAAAATAAATAAAATAAATAAAATAAATAAAATAAATAAAATAAATAAAATAAATAAAATAAATAAAATAAATAAAATAAATAAAATAAATAAAATAAATAAAATAAATAAAATAAATAAAATAAATAAAATAAATAAAATAAATAAAATAAATAAAATAAATAAAATAAATAAAATAAATAAAATAAATAAAATAAATAAAATAAATAAAATAAATAAAATAAATAAAATAAATAGAATAAATAAAATAAATAAAATAAATAAAATAAATAAAATAAATAAAATAAATAAAATAAATAAAATAAATAAAATAAATAAAATAAATAAAATAAATAAAATAAATAAAATAAATAAAATAAATAAAATAAATAAAATAAATAAAATAAATAAAATAAATAAAATAAATAAAATAAATAAAATAAATAAAATAAATAAAATAAATAAAATAAATAAAATAAATAAAATAAATAAAATAAATAAAATAAATAAAATAAATAAAATAAATAAAATAAATAAAATAAACAAAATAAATAAAATAAATAATATAAATAGAATAAATAAACTTTACCTGACAGCTTATGACATATACTCCTTATCACTAAATGTATATAGCTAAAAAATTCAAGTTAATCACGAAACATTATAAAACATAACAAGTTAGAAACAGCATTGCTGCAATACTTGGAATGAGGTTGTAGGGTAATCTACTGTCGGTTTTTACTGGCTTTTATGTTCCAGATTTACAAAAATAGCATAACCCGAGTTACTTGCCTGTTGCCCTTTCCCATACAAATCCCCTTCCACTTTCCCAGACCCATCCCCATTCCCATCCCCATCCCCAAGACCACCCCCTTCAGGAACATAAACGGGAGAGCGCCGCATCGATATTCTTATCGTTTATGCGCAAGACTTCACACGAGACTTAGTACTAAGACCGTATCCAGCTGTCGCGTGCTGTCGTCAAGCACCAGGAGAACCGAAAGTAAAAACACCAACAATAACAACAACAGCATTAACAATAATCTTAGCCTAAACAGAAAGCAGCTGGTCGATGAGTCGCACGCAACCGACTGTACAAATACCTTGCAATATTGTTTCTTCAATAAGTTCTATATTTACGTACGATTCGCTTGCAATTCAGGATTGAGCGTAGATTAGTACTATAGAAAACGTAATTCAAAGCCAAAATGATTAGTGGCAATCTTACAAGTTAAATATTACGCTTGTTATTCGGTTGTAAGCGATTGGGCAGCGAAGGCAGCATGGAGTCGTAGATAGAAACACATAGTTTACAAATTTGGTGCCTTGTTCTTTTTAGACTCTTTACTTTAAAAAAGTGAATAGGGTCTATTAACTTGGTGCAAAGAGGAAATGTGTGTAACACCGAGAAAGAGGCGTGGCAGACCCTACAAAGTATATATATTCATAATCAAGTCGATAGAGCCATGTCCGTCTGTCCATCTGTCTGTCCGTCTGTCCGCAACTATAAGAGCTAGAGACACCATATTCGGGATTTAGGTTTCTCTATTCAGTAAGCAGCACGAGTTTGTTTTAGATTTTGGATACCTACACCCCTTCCCCCGCAATGCGCAAAAAGCTACTACACTTAGTGTGTGTGTGGCTCTGATTGTGTTTGTAAGTACATATACTCAAAGTAAAGGGTCTCCTACTGTCCGTTACGTCCGACTGTAGCCTCCGTCCCACTGATCCCCGTCCATATATTTTTTTTTGTAAAAATATAAAATTGTTTTTATTTATTTTTATGGTATGCTATTACTGCAATATAGTAATTTCTACCATAGTGAATTATAATTATTTCATTATACAATATACAAGTGTATATATATTAGGTTTTATTAAATAGGGTTATTGATTGGGGCCTCTAAATCTGATACTTTTAGAAATCGACAGATAGACGGGCAAGGTTTTATTGACTCAGCTCGTCGACCTCATAAAGAATTTATTTCTATATTGTACAGTACACTAATTTTTTATTTGGATTAGAATGGATATCTAATTCTATAAGTTTTTAAAAATATATGGATTTTGATGCTTATAGTTCATGCAATCTTTTGTGTAGATAAGTTGGTTGATTGGGTATAATTTTAACAAAAAACGAAAATCGAAAAATTGCGCTTACGACATTTTTGCAGGAAGGGCTCGATATAACCCACAGCACAGTATATGAAATAAAATATTTTAAAATAATTTATAAAATGTTATAATTTAAAATCCTTTTGTATCGCTCGAATTAGTTACCGGGCCATGACCAATGTAATAAGATCATATCAAATAAATGTGAAATACTAACACCAAAACTCAAAATAAAAAAATTTTAATAAACAACTTCTTTACCACAAGATATGCATGTAACTTATTTTAAATTATTTATATTTAAATGGGACTTAAACTATACAAGAGTTTTGACTAGCTAATTGCTATTTAAAATTATATTTATTTTACATTTTATAATTATATTTATAACCAAGCACGAATTTAGCGCAAAAGATCACACATAATTTATATTAGTTGACACTCGCAATGATAATTGCGCTTTGATATTATAAATTGTAAATTACTGGGCCATATTTTGATGACAACTTTCTTAATTATTGACCAATTTTGATTAGATTTAGATATTAATAATCTCTACCAACCACTGAAGATAGAATTTATGTAGATAGGATTTGTAACTCACAAATACATAATTAGATATTTATGTTCATTGTGGGCGCAAGAGGCGGATCATCCAAGATTTAAAATAAACTTGACTTGGTAGACACCTTCATATAACACCTAAAACCTCTTGCTCTAGCTTTTGTAGTTTCATCCAAACAGACAGGGCTAGATCGGCATAGCTTGTCGCCCTGGTATTACGGCATTCCCCAATATTACGCTCGTGAATAAGTTATAATACCCATATTGAATGGGTAGGTAAAAAAACATTTTACTGCAATCGAATTGTAATCGTTCCAGGGTCAGGTCAGGTCGTGAGTGACACACTGTTATCCGAGAGGCCAGCCAGTGTAGTTTGAGTATTAAAAGTACTTCGGAAGAAAAGGTATCAACTACGAGGACATACGAATATAACAGCTGTTTTTTAAGATTTCCTTTAAAGAGTATGGAATCTGACAAGTTTCCATAAATATTCTCTGGAATTCGTTTATTATTAATACTTACCCAATGCACCCCGGTAAATGCCATAAGGTGGATCCGGTCTCTCCGTTATTACCAATTGGCAGAAGCGGAAAATCGTTTGCTACATTCATGCGATACATGGCACGTGGCACGGCGATTTAGAACCGTCCAACCATGCACAACTTCTTAAGAGTTATTGGATGTATTGTACTCCCTATCTCACTATGCCACACTCTATTTAATATTCGCAGAGATGCCGTAGGATAAAAGAAGTAGTACATGCACATCTGATCTAATCTCAACAAATTCACATTCCATTTAAAACAATTTTCAAGAATTACATAATGGCGACGGCGATAGCGATTGCCAGACCCAAAACCTTAAAATTGATATATCTTTTTAATGATTTACATATATTAAAATCGTTTAAATCCTTTAATATTTAAAGTCATGTTAGTTTTTTTTATTTAAGTCCCAAAGTATCTTAATTTTAAGCTTTGATAATATTTAAATTGTAATTAACAAATGTTATACCCTGTTCCCATTGAAAAATGGAAAAAATAGGTTTATATACTTTGTCAGAATATATGTAACAGGCAGTAGGAGGCGTGGTAGACCTTATGAAGTATATATATTCTTGATCAGGGTGACGAGCTGAGTCGATGTAGCCCTGTCTGTCTGTCTGGACGAACGCGTCGATTTCGGAAACTATAAGAGCTAGAGCAGACATTTTAAATGTTGGATGCCATTCCCACTTCATGCCCTAATCGATAAAACCCAAATAACAATGTTGAACCTGCAAAGCGCTTTGAAATCGGTTAATAAACACAGGAGTTATAAGCGCAACAATATTACAGGCGGCAACTCGCCGCCTCTAGCAGTGCCATTAAAGCTAGCACACAACAAACAAAGAAGAAGAAGAATTGCTGCTACGTTTTCTATGACATTTAAGATATTTTTTATTGTATTTAACTATCTCGAAAAGCGCGTTGAAATCAGTGATTAAACACAAAATATAAAGAAATTAAATTATATGTGAAATATTTAAATACATTTTATACTGTATTTGCGAGCGCGCAGCGCGAGCTTTGGCACAGGGTATTAGACAGTCGGGCCCGTCCGACTGATCTGCTCCGCCCATTCTGGTTATGTACTGTATTCCCAGTTCGGAAAGAAAGCTCAACTCATTTGCCTGTAAGGCAATTTTCACTCCTTTAAGAAATTAAAATGAAATCTAACAGGCAATCGAATTAGAAACTAAAACAGATTATTTGCATTTCGTACACTCGGAGAAAAAAATCAAACCATTCTTTCTTAATTCAATCCAGAAATCACTTGATCTGAGTAAGAACTTACTTGATTCAAGAAAGCCTCATGTAATCCAGGATCTCTTGAGTTTAAATAAGCTTTGGATAGTTTGGAATATTCAATATTTAAATTAAAGTTTATTCTTACCTAAATCTATACTCATTTTCTTATATCAATACTGTTTTTTTGTTAGTTCAATCGTGATTGGATTCAATACTAATAAAATAAATAATCCGACTTTTTCCCGATATAGTAGTTGAGTAATTTTTTAGACCCTTTACTTTAAAAAAGTAAAAAGGGTCTATTAACTTAGTGCAAAGAGGAAATGTGTGACACACCCAGAAGGAGGCGTGACAAACCCCACAAAGTATACATATTCTTGATCAGGACGACAAGTCAAGTCGATATAGCCATGTCCGTCTGTCCGTTTATCCGTCTGTCTGTCTGTCTGTCTGTCTGTTTGTATGAACACCTAGATCTCAGCAACCATAAGAGCTAGAGACACCATATTTGGGATTTAGGATCAGTAAGCAGCACGAGTTTGTTTTAGATTTTGTATACCTCCCCCCTTGGTGTGCC